>VWZI01001494.1:321767-352618 GCA_013396835.1 Psilopogon haemacephalus | reverse complement strand
AAAAAAAAAAAAAAAAAATCAGAAAACAAATTACAATACCTTCCTCTCCCCACTAGGAAAGACGAATACAATCCAAGCCTCCTGTTTACCACACACAGAGAAACACCTCAAAGTACAAAATTCTGATAGCATTACAGAAAACAACAACCTCAGCTTACCAAATACTTTGCTCTCAGCCTTTCCATACCTTTTAAATAGAGTCTTGCTGACAAGGATTGGTTCAAAGCAAAGGCCAGGTGTGGCCATTCAGAGTACTGAAAGGAAATAAAGAGGGCCAGGTGTACTTACTCATGCTAGTTAGCTTAGTCTACGTTAATAGCAGAGAACGTGTAACACTTCAATAACGTGTAAGTTTTGTAGCAGCCTGGTAGACAAGAAGCCTATTTCTTTCTGCCGTTGTGTGCTTTTAAATTCTGAGCTCTTTGTGCTGCAAGGGGTTCCAATAAAAAGCTGAATATGGAAGCTATGGAGACTGAGTTTGCTTTCTGTTGAGTGAGTATATCCATCAGCCTGTGGTACATTCCTTTGGAAAAGTCAAAGCTTCTAGTGAGTGCCTCCCCTGTTTTTCCTGCCTTGTTCCCTGAGGGTCCTTAAATTGTTTTACTGTTTAGGAAACTGCATGTGAGAGTCACGACTGCAGAGAGCTAATGTGATAGTGCTGTTCTGCAGAGCTGGGATCTCTCTTTCTGGAAATGAAGGAGAGCAAAGTTCTTCCTGTAAAGGACAGGCAAGCTAATTTTCAGGTGAAATATGACAATGATTTTTTACTGCCCCCCCCAAAAAAAAAATTAAATGTGCTAATTGGGGCTGATTCTAGGGAGGAAATGTCATGTCATCAGACGATCTGGAGGCCAGTAACTAATGATGGTTTAGTCAGCTGCAAAGTGGGAAACTACATCATATCAGAGTTCATCTGGTTGGTTGTCACAGAAAAAGCAAGAGAGCTGCTTCTAAAGCTGCTGCAAAACCTGACCACTAACACTTGGACAATAACCCAACCCCAGGCTGTTTGTCAACCCCAGGTGGTGGCTGCACGTGCTGTAAAGTTTTTGGTAGTTGCTGATGCTGCAGCAGGACATTTTTATGTTAGCTACCAGCTTTTGGGGTCTTAATTTTATCTGCACTTTCTCCTGAAGAGGGAATCTGCACTATCGGCCACAAATCCCCTCCCCTCCAAAAAAAGTGCCAAAATCCCCCAAATAAACAAGTCCAACCAATCAAATCAACAAAGCACACACATACACGCCAAAAAAAAAAAAAAGGAGGAGAACCAGAGAACCAAACCCAACCAAACATTTCTCTAACCTTTTACAAATGTATAAATATTTCTTGTGTCACATTTCTTGTCCAAATAACTTGTTAAATGTCCTGGGGCCCTGAGATTCTTGACAGTACCCAGAAACAATGACTTGTAAGAGTTACTTACAAACCTCCAGCTAGCCTACATTATACAAAATGATTGTCACTGGATTCTCTTGTTTCTTCCTGCATATCGATGCCTGCTGCTCTCTACAAATGAATAAAAAGGTTATTCCATTCCAGGTTCAAAAAAAAGCACAGTCCTGTGTTTTCTAAGACACAGTTCTGCTATCCTGGATATGGAAAATTCCTCTTCAAATCCTTTGGTAGTTCATGAAAGACAAAAGGAACTGTTAAATCCTGGAGTCCACAATTGGATCTTAGGTGTAAAATTTCAGTAAGGATGCAGAGCCAATGACCATTTCACCACCACGATTTCTAATGGAAAAATATTCAGGTTTGATCTGAAGACATCAACAGCAGAAAGCATCTTGTCCATGGGATTTGTTTCAAGTGGCACCCTGCCTGCAGTCCCTGCATCCCTCTGGAGTAGTCAGGCTATGCCATAGTGCCAGTCTCTGCTGGCACTTACAGAACAACTCTTCTAGCTGTCATGGGAAAGGCTCTGCTTTCCAAGGCAAGTCTGGATGCTCTTCTTGTTCAACAAGACATTTGTTAGAGTTTCATCCAGTTCTTTCAGGCAAAACCCACTAAAGAAGAACGGAAACATAGCTGAATGATAGGGAAAAAAATATTAGAAACCAGGATAAGAGGTTCCCAATGTAACAGCTGAGCCTCTTTTCCTCTCTCCCTTCTGCTTCTGCTTAGAAGAGGAGATACTGCCCTACAATAAGTGACCAAAGAGTTCTTGGACCTTTGTACCTTCTTCCAGAACTGAATGTATCTTCTTTATGGCAAGGTCTCCAGTAACTCTGTAATGAAATGCACCTTTTTTGTTTCCCTAAGGTCATCTGTGCTGGGAAAAAGGCCATGCTTTGCTGCTTTCAGCCGTCTAATTAGGAAAGGGGTTGTGTGAGTAAGGAGATAGCTCAGGAGCCAATCTTCACTGAGCAGAGCAAATTTCATTTGTGCAAAGAGAAACGTGGGGCTTAGGTTCAATTATCAAATGAATTATACCAACAGATCGCTTGCCTTTGCAGTGATTTCATTATCAAAGATTTTCCAAACGAAAGGGGAGGCAGGGAGTGGGGGGGTAGGTGTAGGAACCAGGAGAGAGACTGAGTATTTCCTGAGGGAAATGTCAGCTTGCCATGTGTCTTTTACCTTGAGATGTCAGGCCAAGGTCATTAAGAGAAGGTGATATAGAATTATAGACTCATAGAATTGTTTAGGTCGGAAAAGACCATTAAGAGCGTTGAGTCCAGCTCGGCACTGACAGGTCACCACTAAACCATGTCCCTCAGCACCACATCTACACAGCTTTTAAACACCTCCAGGGATGATGTTCAGCTGCTTCCCTGGGTTGCCTTTTCCAGAGCCTGACAACCCTTTCAGGGAGTAATTTCATCCTAGTGACCAACCTAACCCTCTCCTGGCACAAACTGAAGCTGTTTCCTCTCATCCTGATACTTGGCAAACTAACCCCCACCTTGCTACCGCCTCCTTTCAGGCAGTTGTAGAGAGTGAGAAGGTACAGGAACAATTTCTAGCATGATTAGCTATTACTCGCTCATGAAATTAGCTCCAGGCCTGGTATCCATATCTTAAACCAGGAACTGAACCCAGATTTAAGTATCAGTGAAACCAGACAGCACCCATCTCCCCCATCATTAGCTTTAGGAGATGATAATCAGCATGCCACTTAAATTTAATTCCAGTTTATATGCATTTTACCCTAATGATTTAAGGGTTGTTGCATCATTTTAAATACCTCTTTCTTCTGAAAAGGTTTTGGCTTGACCTTGCACCACTTTGTGCTGTTAAAGCATTGTGGGTGCAAGTCAGGATTAAACCATAGAGGCACTGAGTTGAATTCTGTGACTTTGGACACAGACAAACATAAGGGTTTAAAATGGGCTTCTGTTCCTACTGCCAAGCATTGTCAGTAGGGATACTGCTTTAACTGTCACATCCTCTGTGGCGCACTGGTTCACTTTAGGATTGCAGCAGAAGGAAAGGAAGCTTCAGCAGTACGTCAGGAAATGAAAATAGTGTGCAGGTCATTGGGTCAATACATTTCAATGTATTGAATCCTGAGCAAGATCAGACTGGGACAACTGAAATGCTGCTCTTGGTGCTTGGATGAGTGCACTGGAATTTTGTACATATTCATTCTCTTCAGCTGCTTCTCCATAGCTCTTTCTGCCAGGCTAGGATGTTTCCTGTGCAAGGAACTTAGACTCTTTCTCAGAAGAATTATCCAAAGCACCTCAGACACTTTAAGATTTCTTGTCAGATTCATAAAGCAAATCTCACCTCAGCTGGCAAAGAATCTGATGTGCTGTGACAGTCACAAGCAGGGCAACAAAGAGAATCATTATGTATCAGTAAATCTGAGAAAGACCTCAACTTCCCACCACCAGAAGGAAGGGCATGTGTCTCCAGAAGTGACAGTTGTGATTCTGCATGCAGGAATGTGTGAGTGTAGAGCCTGATGTGCCACATTCTATTAACACAAGTTTCCTTTGAAAAGAGTGATTCTTATGTGGACCTTGTCTTACCATTAGGCCTAAGACTGTGCTTTTCTATGACAAAGAGTAGGAAAGAAATCTTTGTCATCTTCGTCTCCTTTTGAAAGTGTTTTCCTGCCCACAGGAAATATTTGATGGGAGAAGACAGCTCCAGTATCACAGGCCATGCGTTGCAAACTACGTGTACGTTTCACACATCATGAAAGATAGCTTCTGCAATTCTAGCCACTGAAATTGAAATCTCTCAAAATATGACACAGAAATTTTATGGCTGGAAAAAGCAGTGATACACATTTTCCTGCTACATTAGGGCCACAAAAATGATCAGAGGGATGGAGCACCTCTGCTATGAGGACAGGCTATGAGAGTTGGGGCTCTGCAGCCTGGAGAAGAGAAGGCTTCAAGGAGGCCTTATAGTAGCCTTCGAGTATCTGAAGGGGGACTACAGGAGGGCTGGGGAGGGACTATTCACAAGGTCTTGTGATGACAGGATGAGGGGGAATGGGTTTTAAGTGGCAGAGGGGAGATTGAAACTGGATGTTAGGAGGAAGTTCTTTACAGTGAGGGTGGTGAGACACTGGAACAGGTTGCCCAGGGAGGTTGTGGCTGTTCCCTCCCTGGAGGTGTTCAAGGCCAGGCTGGATGAGGTCTTAAGTGTCTTGATCTAGTAGGAGGTGTCCCTGCCTATGGCACAGGGGGGTTGGAACTGGATGATCTTTGAGGTCTCTTACAACCTAAACCATTCTATGATACTTTAAAGGGAGCTCAGATGGTTCAGGAAGATTTAGAGATTTAAATGCCCTTCATTGTATTTATGTGTTGAACCTGTGTTTAAATGAGCACAATTGATTACATATTTGATGTAATTGATAACATGTTTGATGGGAGAAGACAGCTCCAGTATCACAGGTCATGCCTTGCAAACTATGTGTACATTTCACACATCATGAAAGATAGCTTCTGCAATTCTAGCCACTGAAATTGAAATCTCTCAAAATATGACAGAGTAAGAGAAATGTTATGGCTAGAAAAAGCAGTGGTACACATTTTCCTGCTACTTTAAAGGGAGCTCAACTGGTTCAGGAAGATTTAGAGATTTGAATGCCCTTCAGAGAACTTGTATTTAAATGAGCACAATTGATTACACTGCACAGTGTACAGATGTTCTTTGGTGGCTGGATTTTACACACCCCCACTGGAGTTTCAGCTATGTCACTGAAAGGGACAGCGAGACTGATCAGAGGAATCTTCCAAGGCAAAGCCACTGCCAGCACAGAAACTATACTTCATTTTTGCTAGTTCCTCTCAACTGGTACAAGTGCATTATTTAAAAATAGACTTGGTGAAGCATTTGTAAGTGTGCTTCAGGGAAGAGCTTCCACTTTGACAGGGAGATACTTCCTTTCCTAACAACTCTGCTTTTGGTGACAAGGGAGTATGGTTTACCCATGTCTTTGCTGAGTGGACACACAACCAGGTGCAGAGAGAAGGTGCCAATTTAATTGTGAGACTTGTAAGATGGCATCTTTTCCCCATTTTTCCATCTGCATTTCCTTCCTGACAGCTAAACTCATGGAACAGTCTCTGTGCAGCAGAACACTGGGTGAGAGAGCTGAGAATGAACTGACTGGTGTGAGGAAGCTTCAAGGAGCTGATGCCCACCACAATGGGACATCTTAGGATGTCACAGAATTACAGAATTGTTAGGCTGGAAAAAACCTTTCAGATAATGAGTCCAAGTGTTAACCTAACACTACCAACTCCAGGGCTAAACTATGTTCTTCATCACCACCTCTACAAGGCTTTTAAATACTTCCAAAGATGATGATTCAATCACTTCTCTGGGAAGCCTGTTCCAGGACTTGACAACCCTTTCAGGAAAGAAATTTTTCCTCATGTCCAACTCAAACCTCCCCTGGTAAAACCTGAGGCTGCTTCCTCTCATCCTGTCACTTGTTACTACGGAGAACAGACCAATACCCACCCGCCTCCAACCTTGCTTCAATAAATTCCTGTACTGTCCTAAGTTCTGTACTGTGATTTAAAACTTAGCAGAGAGGCAAGCTACAGATTTTTTAAATATATTATTTTTTTCCACCATTTTCCTGGCAGTGACCATCTCTTTTCAGTCTAGCACAGTCTGGAGCTTTCCTGCAGTCCCTATGCAACAGAGGAGAGCCCCTATGCCTTAGCAAGAGAAGTCACTTGCAAACAACAATTATGTTCTGCAAAGGAGCTGGAGCTGCTGAGGTTTTGCTGTGGCAGTGAGGGATAAGGATTAACTAACCCCACTAATGAGATATGCAGACACTTAGTGAATCTCAGAATCCAGGAGCAGTTGGCTAATACCAAAAAAAAAAAAAAGCAGATGCTAAAACCTTGTTTAATATTCTGCTGACAGTGCTGTGGAGGTTATAAGTGAATAAATGGGAAACAGCTGCCCACTGCTTTTCCTCTGCAGACCTGTCCAATGTGACCCATTCTCTTAAATATGAACTTTGCAATGAAATTACTTTGCTCCTGAAAGCTTTGCATGAGACTGGGGAGAGCTGGAGGTGGGGGAGGATGTCTTGGAAAGGACAAAGATGGACACTGTACAGGAAGAGTTATAAGGAATAGGAAAGAAGTGGGTGGGGGTCTGTGTGACTTCAGGAACTATCTGCATTCAAGGTAGTTGTAAAATTCAGGAGCTACCTGAATTCAAGGACCTTCTGAAAGGTCTCTCCATTCTTGTACAAGCATTTCTCTTGGCTGCCAGCAAGTGTTGAACAAGGATTCTCCAGTCACAAGCTGCTGTACTTTAAGCTACAAAGCCAGGTCCTATGAAATACACCAGGACAATTAGCAACAAAACTTGTCAGTGTGTATGCTGGTTTGAACTAATTGGAGGATTTGAATGAGAAATTAGACTATAAGCTGAGAAAGGAAAACAAAATTTGATTCTACATCACTCATTTCTTTACTGAAATGGAATAAAGTTAGAATCCAAACAAAGATAAGACAGACTTCTCCGTGCCATGCTGGCTGCTGCATCTCCCTGCCTTCTTAGCTGGACCTGAATAATTTCTACCTACTTTCCTGCTGCTAATCCCCCTGGCTGATCTACTTTCTCTTATCTGGCATGTAAGACAGATAGTGAGATAAGACTGAGATGTGGGGGAAGGTGGTAGGGTTCTTGGAAAACCCCTCCTAGGGACCCTGATCTCTGGGAGGGCTGTGGTGTTTCTGTATTACCTTTTCACTGTATATATCTGTAAATATCTGTTCTATATTGTAAATATCTGCTTGTATATTGTGCAAAGCTGTAAATATAAAGCTTCATTTCCTTAACTTCCAGCTGACTAAATTCTACCCTGGGTTATTTCTGCCAAAGCACCACAGCGTGTTACACCAGCCTGCTCCTGACTGCAGGTGGTAATATCCAACACTGACATGGTGAATCCCATGACATCAGGCCAAATAACTCAGCCCCTAGGAGAACAGAGCACCTCTGGATGCTGCAAGCCATCTGTTAGCCTTCAGCAACTGAAACATTCAGCTTCTGCCAACAACCAAGGGATGAGAAGCACATCAAATTCCACTCTGCTCAGCACTTGTCAGGCCAGATTTGGATACCATGTTTAGTTTTGGTCCCCATTATACAAAAAAAGGCATAGACAGGCTGGAGTGGGTCCAGAGAGGGGCCACCAAAATTAAATTAGGCAGATCACTCACTGAAGTCTGGTAGGGTCCATGTACAGAAATTGCTATGGAGTGATGTACAAATATTATAGCTGGTGATTCTGAGTCTGCTCCAAGCTCATAGAAATTGAGATCCCCTCATTTTGAAACAGAGGTTCTTAAAGGTCTAATCTCTTAAATTGTCATCCCATTTAAATGCAAACACTCACAGACTGACCCCTAGAGTCCTAGAGTCCTAGAGTCCTAGGACATCATCCACACACTGTACCTGCTCTCACTACAGCTTAAGAACAAGACCAGCAGCTCATTGCACCATTCCTACACTTGCCACTATTTCTTGATTATTTTGAGCCCATCATTAAAAGCAGAGCTGAAGCAGGAAGAAATGTTGATAACAAATAGTATGCAGAAGCAGATAAAGTGCCTTCTCCTCCCTATCGCAGAGGACTTAAATCCTGGGGAACAGAAACAGGGATTTTGTTGGCATTAGCAGGCTATATAGCAAATTCCTATCTTTTCCAGAAGTGAAAATAGAGCACTTGAAAGCTTTACAGAGAGCAGCACTAGCAATGAGCAGACACTGACAGAGCCATTGTCAGGGAAGGGTTGAATGCCTTTGCATCTCCAGTGAGAATCACACCATGGGTGCATGGAGAGTAGACCTCATCCAGAATGTTTAAATGTCCTTTAATCTGGGTACACAAAATTGCTGTTTAAGCAGTAACAGAAATCCACCAGAGAAAATCCTTTGGCAGGAGCACAGCATCTATAAAATGTCTCTTTCCAATATCCTCCTTTGTAGCAAGGCACAGCTCATTTGGCCACTACCACCGAAAAAGGCTTCCGCTACTTTGCAGGACAAGAAGGTTCTCTCTTCAAAAAAGCTCCACTACAAATGGCCAAATGGTCAGTGTTTGGGGCTGATGTCTAGGCACTAGAGAAGTCTGTGGCTTAAGAAGCTAGGAGAAGCTGGCAAAGTTATCTAGGGCAAGGATAGAACCTCCTGCTTTCAAATAGAACTAAGCCAGGTTGCGTAGCACAAGGCAGGGTGTGGCCTGAGGGGAAAAAAAAAGGACCAGAAGACCATGCAGTGGACTTTATGTGTCATGCAGCAGAACCATGTGGTGAATTTTTCTGGGTAAAGCTCTTTGTCTCTATTGAAAATATGTCTATGAAAAGTGAAGCAATAAAGCAACTTTTGTTGATAACATCCTAAAAATAAACATCAGTCTTCTGATAAAAGGAAGGGATAGTCAATAAGTTTTTTGTTCAGTCTCTTCACAGAACAGCCACTTCCCAGTCAACTTGACGCTTGAGATATATAGGCACACAGGCTGGAAGCAGGACCAAAACTGGCTATTAATAACAAGGCACATTAGTTAAGCACAGTCACACAGTGACATTTATTCTTTGCTTCACCAAAACTGAACAATAATTAAGTGAAACTGGCCAGTAAGTTTGTTCTGTTACTGACCCAAAGGTCAGGAAAGAGGGAACTTGTGACTGCTATTAGACAAACAAAGGCATCACATGGGAGCACCCCTGGTTTTACCCTGAATGTATAGCACTTGCTGTCACCACTCAGAGTCTGTCTAGGCTGACATCTTGTCTCCACTATCAAAGGGAAGCAGGGGACACTAGTTAATGTATAAAGAAACTGCCACTGAAACAAAGTGGGAACTCAAACATTATGCAGTTGTTAATCATTTGCATGCTCTCCTCCTCTTCAGCATTCTAAGAATGCCTGCTGTGAGTTAAAGTCTGGAACTAAGTCTCAGGACCCATCTGCTCTGAATTCACTGATACTGTTGGTTCCTGTGATGGTACCTGAGATGCCATAGTGTGGTAGTGTAACAGCTCTTCATTGAATGAATCATTAAGGATTTCAAAATTATTTTATGCAGCAACTCTCTCCCTGCTCCTTCATTGTAGCAGAATGAAGTTAGATACCTTTGCATAGGGGTCAGGGCACTGTATGGAGTCTATGGCACAGAACAGAGCTATGAGGCACTTTGGAAGTAAATGGCAGATGCTAAAGCACAACTACTTTGGGGTAGGAGCAAGAGCAGTGCTTAGGGCCATGGCAAGAGAGGGGTCTCAGCTATTGCAAAGAGTCACTCCTGGGAAAGGGATTACCCAAATGGGTGGTTTATGGTGCAAAGGAGGAAAGTGCAGCTGGTTCTCCCACTCTGATCTCCCACTATTTCAGTGATGAGCACCAGTGGCTTCTCATACCACCCACAGGTTAAGGACAAATGAAGCTTATTCTCAGATGCATTTGGGATGTCGGTATTTCTCCTGGGAGGAATCATGTTGCTCTGTTTATGAACCCCATTGCAGACAGAGGTTATCAGGAGCATCTTGGCTGTGAGATTAATTTTCCCGTGTTGTAACCACAGGTAACCACAGCCAGCCAGCCAGGGCCAACAGGGCTGAGCAGCACTGATTCAACAAGGTCATCCAGACTCATTAAGTACATTGCTTACTCAAGGCCATATTGAGGAAGGTGTCAGTGGCTCTGAAGCACACGGATGTGGGATAATCCAAACCCTTGGAAGACTTAACACAATGCCACACTAGTCAGGTATAGCAACATGGGCTTTCGTGTCACTTGAACAATTTGCTTAGCTTAAGCTATGATAAGTCTTTTAGTACACTTGGCAGCAGCTCAGGATTCATGTGCTGTGCTCTACTGTATAGAATAGAGACATCCAGAGGGAAGGTCTTCAAAATTGCAGTGAACACTGGTGACAGTGTTTGCCTCTCTGGTTTTCATTCTCTTGCTGTAAAGATTTCAACCATGTTTTCTCCAAATGGGTTTAGAAAGAGTTCATCCAACCCTGGTTGGAAATGCTGATATCTGAAATGTTGAAGTATGTGGGTGGGCAGAGTGCTCTCGGCTGCATATTTTGCAAATGAGAACTGAGAATAGGAATTTTCTTCTTTAAGACTGGAACTAAAACAAAGAAATCAAAAGTGATATAATGGGGTCATCACAAAATTATTTTCCTTTCAGTACAAACGGTCATAATTATTATTTAATGACAGCAATTGAAGAACTGATCCTCCCTCAATATAGGCATAAACCCATCTGTTAACTGTGAATCATGCAAATAATGTGACACTGGAGACTTCAGAGAGGAGTTTAACTGTTTTGCAGCTAGCAGACCCCATAAGCTACCCACTGTGCATTCAGCTTTATGGTCTGGCTTGGAGGACTTGGTTAGAATTCAGGGAATATCTGTTTATATTTTTAAAATTCTGAAAGTTATGCCTCATGGATCACTGCCATCAGTGAGTTAGTGAATATTTGAGTCTATGAGCTCTGGGCTCATACCAAAATTCCATCCTGCATAACAGTTTTAGGATGGTTCTGCTCGGGATTTGAACTCTGCAGAAAAAAAACCTTTTACTGATCAACATTGCAATCACAGTGCTGCCTGGTGAGTTCAGGTGGTACCTTTGACTGTGACAGGAGGAGAGGCACATGTTTTAACATGTGTGATTGCATCTGAGACTTTCTCAGATCACCTGTGATGTGAAAAGCACCTTTCCAGGAATCACGTGTAAGCCTTAACCTAACAAGCTCTTTTTGCAGGCAGAAATCTGTGAGAACCCACAGGAGTCTAAGGACTGTTTGTGCACAAACAGAACCAGCTCTGGATGGGCTGAGATGGGTTTTGTGGTGACAGCATGCTCACACTCACCCATGGATCAATATTAAATAACTCTAAAGGCAATGCTGTCCACACCTAGAGCATGGAGCCAGGCAGTGGAGAAATGATGTGGAAATAAAACCTGAACAAGTCAATTTTCAGGCTCCATCAAGAATATCCAGAGTTTCAGAAAAAAACCCCAAGCCCAGAACACCAAAGCATCAAACATGCACATTTCACACAGATACACACTTCAGGTGTCGGTTTTGACACTGAGGTCCATGCAGGATCTCCTCTGGGGCACCAGCCCTGCCATACAGACAGGAAGAAGAAAATTCCAAGAATGACCCAATTCCCAGCAAACAGTGCATGCTCAGATGGATTATTTGTCCATCACACAGAGAAACAACCTAGCCTCCTGGAAGTCAGTCTGCTATCTTACTGCTAAAGTAAGGCCCAGTTGTTAGTTTTTACTGTGCATTGTTCTCAGCCATGTTGAGATCATCTGGTAATCAGTGCAGATGGGCTCTCAGACAAGCTTAGCTGTGAGTGCTAAAAACAAGCACCCAAGTGATGAAGTGTGCCTCACTGTCATGCGAGCACCTCTCAGGTTGTATCTTAGCAACTGGCCAGCCAAAACGAGCTGACCAGCACACCTAAAAGCTTCTCCAGACCTGCCCGAAGCTCTTGTGTCTAGACTCTGATGAATTCTGTAAAAACAGGCATTGCTGAAAGGACTACTCCAGAAGAAGGACAAATGTTCCAGACTATGGGCTGAAGAACACAGGATCTGTTTTTAAGTTGTATCTCTCATTTATTGTTCAACTAATTTTTGCCAAGGACTTATGGCCATTTGAACTAGATTTCTAGCTCGGACATAGAAAAAAAAAAAACTTAAGATGTGGGAGCTCTGAGTGGACAGATGAACATTCTAGGGATAGGCCATATAATAGTGTGCTGGTTTGAACTAATTGGTGGATTTGAATGAGAAAGTAGACTATAGGCTGAGAAAGGAAAACACTGATGATGCTACTTCACTCATAGCTTTACTGAAAAAAAGAAAAAATACTGTTTAAGAGTTGTAACCCAAACATAGATAAGGCAGACCACTTTGTGCTGTGGTTGCTGCTGCATGGTTCTCTCTCCCTACCTTCTTAGCTGGATCTGAATAATTTTCACTTACTTCTTTCCTGCTGCTAATCCCCCTGACTGATCTACCTTTGCTTATCTGTTGTGTAAGACAGATGGTGAGATAAGATTGGGAAGGGAGGAAGGTGGTAGGGTGGTTAGAAACCCCTCTTGGGGACTCTGATCTCTGAAAGGCGTGTGGTGTTTCTGTACTACCTTTTCACTGTATATATCTGTAAATATTTGTTATACATTGTAAATATCTGCTTGTATATTGTGCAAAGCTGTAGATATAAAGCTTCATTTCCTTAACTGCCAGACAACTGAGGCTAGCCTGGGTTATTTCAAAGTGTGGGAGGGCAGGGAACTGCCAAACCACCACAAATAGCAACAATGGGTAAGTTAATGTAATTTCATTGGAGCATCAAGAGCCTTATGTCTGGAAGCACAGCTTGTACCTTCCGCTTGCTGGCTTCTGCTGTTCTGCTGCCCCCGCTGCTGTTCTGGCTGCTGCTGTTTTCACCACCGCTTGACCCCTTCCCCACCCTCCTTATTATATTTTTTTCCTGTAGTAGTTTATTCTCCTTATACTATTATATTTAGTTTAAACTATAAGAAATACCATTTCATTTTTTCCTGACTTTCCAAAAATCTGTGTTGTAGTGAGTTTACTGTGCTGGGGCAGGGATCTGCTCTAACCCAACACAGGACCTGTGTGGGACCTTGATGGATTGTGGCTGAGCTGTACCTGCAGAACCTGATTTATAGGCACCCCTTGCTTCAGCAGTTGTTCAGATGACCTTGCTCACTGCCACCTGACCCTATGAAGTGCCTTCTTCACAAGCTCACTCTCGAAAATGAAGCTTTAGGACTGTTTCAGACAGAATTCTGTGCAGGATAATGTAGTCCTTCACTGACAGCAGTAAATCACATTATAAATGTTCCTAAAAATTAGCAGTAACATCAGACTAGCCTGAATTACTTCAGCTGTGTGTGGGATGATGAGTTTCTATATATAAACTGAAGCACTGCAATATTTTTGATGAAGGAAGCGCAAAACAAAGCCAAATTGTCAAAACAGCCCTAAGCAGTCCAAACAGATGAGCATTTTCAGACACACTGTACTGGACAAAACAGGATTGTGGGGGAATGCACAAAGGGAAAGGCACTGGGCTCTGCTGGGGCAATGGGCACATGACTACATGCATTTGCACAGCACTTAGTATTGACAGACTCTTTAGAGGGGTGAAGTACTAATATTATTTCCCTTTTCATCAAGAAGAAATGAGACACAGAGAAGTCAGTACATTTTCTTGGAGCTCCTTGTTATCTAAGCAAGAAAGAAGCTGTAGGCAACTGTTGGCTTTCAGATTGCTGTCCCATGGACTGTGGTATTTCTTCCTTCAAGCTGGTGGCAGGTAGACCTATTTCATACAAATCTGAATGTGCAATAAATATTTCAAAGGCCATTTGAAATATTTCAAAGGCCATTTGAAACATTTGTTAGAGACTTCCAATTCAGAACCTATTGAAAGATGATATTTACGTGTTTCATAAGGCTATTTGTAGTATAGATCATCTGCCACTCAGTGCCATGGCTGTAAAGACAAAACATGTTGAAACATTTGCAAGAGTTTCCACTCTGCCAAGGCAAACAGCACTAAGTGCTGTCACTTGCTTCAGCATCTCTTCTATGGTGACTTAATCTCTTGTTCATGGGCACTTGTACAGTTCTAGGTGGAGACAAGGTATCATCCTGACCTTTGGAAGGCACTCTCAGGTAGTTCCAGTTATCTAACTTCCCTTGTGGCAGCAAGGGGCCTCCTGGAACCATTCTGGATGGAAAGCAAGACAGGTAAATTTCCAACTAGCATGTCTAATATCAGCTAGGCACTTTGGAAGTTGGACCTTGTGGCTTCTAAGGCTAGAGATGAGCTGGGCACCTGGTCAGGGAAGTGTCTCACTACAAAGCCTTTAACAGCTGCAAAAACTGTTAAAATGAGACACTTGGCTGTTCTCTTGACTGTACCTCACCAAGGGAATCCATAACTGCGAGTGTCTTGAAAATACAGAAGTGTATGACTCTTATTGCCATGAGTAATGAATACTACTGGAAGTTCACAGTGCTGAGCTGACTTCTAAGCCATCTGGTGCAGGTTTCTATCACTGCTCTCCAGAGAGGTGGGTGTACTTCCCCTAAGCCCCCTGAAAGCTAGAACTCCAGGCAAGCCAAGCTGCCTCAGCTCTGCATGGCTCACTCAAACTCTCACCGGGGCAGGGATTAACCATGTAGGTGAAAGAGGGAAATTGTATTAACAGGAGGAAAGGGAATGACAGTAATGGAGAAATGATGACTTGCTATTCACTGTAACCTATAAAAAACAAGTGGAAAATAAACACAAAACATGCTTCAGACTTAACAACTCTGAGTCTGATCTACTTTAACATGCACTCTGCCCTTAATACTGAAAATTCAGTCACACTGCTTCTGTTTTCTCTGTCATCTTTGACATGTGCACAGGCATCTATCAAGTTGTAGTTTTCTCCCAAGTTCAATATACAGCATATATATGAGCAAAAGAGACCTCTGCTTGGCCCTGGCCCTCTCACACACAAACAACCCCAAATGATGTCCTTCCTTCACAGGCAATAGAAGGGGGCAAGAAGCCTTCTCTTCATGAACTTCAGTGCTTGAATGGAGACAGCTCATCCCATCCCTCAGCAGTGGCAGGTAGCATCTGCTGCCTTCAAAGGACTCATTAATCTGTGTAATGGAAGAATCTCTATAGGAACATACAGAGTATACTCACTAACAATCATTCTGAGATCTTATTTGTTCTTTGTTAAATCCAAATTTCACTTTAAGACTGATGTGGGACCATTATAAGAAAGATGTGTAAAATGATTGAGGCACAGTTCAACTAATGCAAAGGAAAGAACCTTAAGGACTCCCTGATTGGTCTTCTGCCCCCAGACTCCTAACGACTGCTTGAAAAATCACTTCCACTGGGTTCATATCTCTGTGTTTTTCCAAGGGATTTTGTATGCACAGATTTCCCATTGATTGGCCCAGAAATTAACATCAAGAGAAAGCCTTACATGCTTCTCAACAATTCAGGAACTCAGCAATCAGTCAGTCAAGCACTCATCAGCCTCAGCTGGCACAAACTGTGGCATTATCTTAAATTCATCTGTCTTTATTATACCCTGTTACAAAGGAAACAAGAAATCCCAGCGTAGCCATCCAGCAAACAGCAGCTTGGTCCTACAAAAGGGAGAGATAATTTACTGCAAAATCAACAAAGGAGGAAAAAAAAAAAACCAAACCGCTGGTTTGCATAGACAGGGAGAGGGAGCCATTCATTTCGGCACTGCTCATTAGCATTATATAGAAAGCAGGGCTGCAGGATTTCCACACGTTTGTCTGTTCTGAGTCCCATAACCAGCAACACAATTACTGGTTAAATAGAGCTCTCACTTGTTTCCTCTTAAATAAGAGGAAATGCTCCCTGGCTTTGGAGGTGCTGTCAGGTAGTTTGTTAGTAAAGAAGCAATCTCACGGATTCCAGGGGAAAATACACATAGGCTTCTGCCTGGTTTATCTTTGTGCTTTCATTCCTAAGTGCCTAGCAGGGAATCGTGAAATAGACTGCAATACTGGGCACTACACGTATTACAAAAAAGAAAATGAAATCAGCAGACAAAGAGGCCTTATAAGTCTTGGGTTTTGGAGAGTTCATCTCACCACAGAAGCATGGAGGAACTGTATTTTTTCCAGGCGCTATGTTTTATTTATGTAAATAGTGCTGTGCTGTGCTGCAATAATACACTGTGCTTGTGAGCTCCAGAGACTGAAGAGCCCCTTAGAGAGATGGATTTATAACAGCCTTCCACCCCAGGAGGATCAAAGAGTTGTGCAGCTCTGGGTTTCATTACCCTTTGGCCCCTCTGCTCAGGCTATGGCCGTGAGGGATCAGAAAGGAAGAGCTATCCTGAGGAGACACTTTGAGATTAAATCTCTCTCTTTTGTCACACAGAAAGCTGCAGAGAGAGAATGGACTTGTCTTTCACAAATCCCTCTGCAGGACCCACTTTTCAGAGGGAAACTTTGCTTCCAGTGTCCCAAACACAGTCCAACTTGTAGGCAGAGGGAACTACCACAAGACAAGTGGTCACTGTGGGTCAAGTTCACACCATGAGATGCCTCCAGCCAACCCACTTGCACAAGGGGCATGGATAGAGAGAAATATAACTGCACACAGCTGGACACAACTCAGTGTTTAAAGCTGCAAATAGCAGCTACTCTGTCTATGTGCTGGTTGCCTCCAGCTCTGCTCCACTGCTGGTAAGACTTGCTTGCTGCAATGCATCCCAAACCTGCATCTGTCCCCAACAGACTGAACCACGCTGCATAAAGCAGAGGAAATTTTTGTCCGCATCACCTTCTGGAATATGCACACAACTAAAATTACAGTGATTCCTTGATATAGTTTACCCTAATTTGTGTCATTGCTGAACAGGATCAAAGAGTCATTTCAGCTGGAAAAGCACTCTAAGGTCATTGAGTCCAGCCATCAACCCAACACCACCACACCCATTAAACCATGTCCTGAAGTGCCATGTCTACATACTTTCTGAACACCTTCAGGGACGGTGACTCCACCACCTCCCTGGGCAACTTGTTCCAATGCCTGTCAATCTTCCATTAAAGAAATCTTCCTAATATCCAACAGAAACCTCCCTTGGCATATTTTGAGGCTATTTCCCTTTTATTTTATTACTTGATACTAGGAAGAAGAGACCAAGACCAACCTTATTATAGCTTCCTTTCAGGGAGTTGTAGAGAACGAGAAGGTCTCCCCTCAGCCTCCTCTTCTCAGTACTAAACAACCACAGTTCCCTCAGCTGCTCCTCATAGTCATAGTTCTCCAGCTTCTTCACCAGCTTTGTTGCCCTTCTCTGGATCTGCTCCAGCACCTCAATGTTCTTGTAGAGTGGGACCCAAAACTGAATCCAGTATTGAGGTGCAACCTCACCAGTTCTGAGTACAGGAGGACAATCACTTTTTCACTTCTTCTGGCCACACTATTCCTGATCCACCCCAGGATGCTGTTGGCCTTCTTGACCACCTGAGCACACACTGGTACATGTTCAACTGATTGTCAACCAGCACCCCCAGGTCCTTTTCTGCTGGGCAATCTTCACCCACTCTGCCCCAAGCCTGCAGCATTCATGGCATTGTTACAACTGAATTGCAGGACCCAGCACTTGGCCTTCTTAAACCATATACAACTGACCTCAACCTATTGACCCAGTCTGGCCAGCTCCTCTGTAGAGTCTACCTAACTTTGAGCAGATTAACATTCCCACACAACTTGGTGTCATCTGCAAAATTGTCAGCCAAGGGTGAGTGAAGAAATGCAGTTTAAAAGGTGTAGTAATCAGAGGGACCAGGATGGTGTGGGTTCTCACCCCAACCTGGGCTCCTTCTGCCACATTTCTGTGGCTCCTTGTGGGCAGATCTGTGCTTCACACTTCATAAATTTAAAGACTGGATGGATCACTTAGTGCCATTGCATAGGGCTGGATGATAGGTTGGACTGGATTCTCTTGGAGGTCTCTTCCAACCTGGCTTATTCTATTCTATTATTCTATTATTCTATTATTCTATTATTCTATTATTCTATTCTATTCTATTCTATTCTATTCTATTCCAAAATGATTAATATATTTTTTGCCCACAGTGCTGCAAAGTTGGGGTTACACTTATTCATGCAGAGTTTCAGGCTACTCAGGGGAGAGAGAACCTGTAAATTAAACCAGCCACACAGCCCCTCTCAAACTTCCACAGTTAGCACAGTGTAAAAGAGCAATGCTTGGGGACTATCCTGATGTTTTCAGCTGAAAAGGGACATTTGTCCATAGCTCTAGACAGGAACCTAAGTGGGAGTGCTCATCAGGTAACTCTTCCCAAGAAGCTCAAAACAAAAAAACCTTCTAGGAGGTTTGTACCTTCTAGAAAATGAGAGAACTGAAAACCTGTCCTCCTACCTACTCCCCAATTAGCAGGCAGCTCACCTGTTTACCACTCACAAGCAGGAAAGGGTTAAGACGAACCTTGCACAAAGTTTGCATCGAGCTGAGCTCACAGCCTCCCTCCCTTCCCTGCTGCGGAGATGCAGCAGCACAACTGATTATCCTCTCTGCTCGCCTGCCACTGCTGAGGGAGGGGACAGGCTGTTTCCATCCAAGCACTGAAGCTCGTGAAGAGAAGGCTCCTTGCCATCCCTGCCAGCAAACCATGTGAACTCAGGAGCACCGAAGAAAGTGTACTTGGCATGTCTGTTGCTGAAAAATAATAGCCCGACTCCAGGAGTAAGACAGCAAAATTTTCTTGCATAGATTCTACCACCTGGGAGGAGATGTTCCTAGATAAATCACCAGCGAGCCCATGGTCTGAACCAGCTGCTCTAATGCACAGTCCCAACACCCCTGCGTGCTGTGAAAGGTAATTATGCTTTATTTGTTCTCTTCCTATGCCAGCCCTAACCTTTGACACACAACTGCTTTTCACTTCAGCATGAGAACAAAACAAACCGTAGACAAACAAAACAAAAGTAGAGACACCTCTCCTCTCCATGGAGAAAATGCAGCCATGGATGGAACTAATACTTTAATGCTTTGTTTCCAGTTTTTCAACCCTGATTTTTTTTTCTCTAAAGGTCACCTAGACTCGAATACACTTAGACTGTCTATGTTCAAACTCAAACCTTTCTGTGCTTGCCAGCCAGTTCAGTGCAGTTTAAATTAATATCCTCAGAGAAGTTACACAAGGAAGTGTTCTGTTTTTTCCCAGTTAGCTCTTTGTAGTATTTAAGAATATTGGGTGGAAAAGCAAAAGAGAACTCAGAAAAGTTGCTTGCACTTTCATAAATGCCTTGCTGGCATGTGGCACTTAAGCCAAATAGGACAGTGAAAGTCAGCGAGTAGGCAAAATAAGACATTTACTGCAGCTGCAAAATCCACATGTGCTGTCTGCCTGCACTCTTTTGGGGAAAATCTTTCTTCCTCTCTGCTCCTCTGCAACCTATAATGGTGCAGAGAAGTCATGCAAGCATCATAAAAACTCCCAAAACCTGAAGCTCTCCAAACCCTGATAGCTGCAGTGGGAAGGTTGTAATTTCAGTGCCCAAGAAGTTTTGACTCATAAATTTCCTGTTTCAGTGACACACTCTGGGAGGAAACTTTTCATTTGTTTTGTATGAGGCTTCTGTTATCATTACTGATATTTACTAAATTCAATATGTTGGTTTGGGTGTTTTGGGGGTTTTTTTTCAGTCCTTGCTTAAAAACGATGACAAACTGACAAAAAAGGTCTGCTTCCAAATGAATCTGCACTCAGTGAGCATCAGTACACACTGATGGTGCTTGGCACCTCTCATAAATGGGAGTATTGGCTGGCCAGAGAACAATGAACAAGATTTGAGTGGATGACTGGAAATGCAAAGGTCTAGTTATCATCCTGTTCTGCTCTGTAACGACTTTCTGCTTACCACCTCTGTCCTTGGGCTTGAGGGTTTCTCAGGGTAACCACTGAGGTTCTGCCTCCTGTTATTTTGAGTTGCACAAAGTCGTGGTGCTGGCCTGCTTTATATGCAGCTTTTTCAGAAGCTTTGTGTGCCATTTATTTTCACACAAGCTTGGTCTCTACAGTCTCCAACCTTCTATTCCTTAAAGGGGAGTGTTTAGAGCTAATTTGCTAATATCCAAAAAGATGTGCTCAATGAGATAACTGGTAGACTGAAAAGCAAAAATCTTCAGGGTCGCCTGGAGCTACTAAACTATTTCTGGCTCATTTCTGGAGAAGATGTGTTTAGTTTCACAGCTTTCAACAGTCTGAATAGTTGATTGCTCCTGACAATGCTGCAGTCAAGACTGAAAACAAAATAACAAACCTGTACCAGCTCCTCATTGCTAATACATTTACTATTAATCTGCTCCTTTTATCAATAAGTGCCCAGCTGAGCTTTGTTAATTTGTCATTTTGGTTTGTAGTTAATTATTGGACTTCAGACTAACATCCTTAGCATTCTGCAGTCTAATCTAATTAAGTACCTATAGCTCCTGAAGGAGAGAAGCTTGCTCTGGCTTTCACTCACAGTAAGACAGCAGATGAGATGGGCAAAGACATAGCTCTGTACTTCAACTCACCCACGTGTTAGATTCCAGACTGGCTGGATTTCATTATCAACAGAGAAATTCTACTGTAAAAGCAGAGGTTTAATATGGCCTGTAGCCCTCACAACCTCTATCTCTCACCTGCTGTGAAGCATAAGAATATTCTTCATGGGGGAAGAATTTGCCTTTATAGGTTCAAAGTGTGAAAATCACACTCACTGCCCTATAATCGAGAGCAGAAGTGCCTGGCTGCAGCACACCTTTGCTTTCATGTTCCTGGCCCCTGCATCTGCACCAAACTTGCTGCAAGATTAACTGGCTCCAGAGGGGTTGGGTCAGCCCTCATTAAAATACTGAGCAGCCCTTTTCTACTGTGCTTGCCCACACCCTCCTACAGGAAGAACAGCATAAAATCCACTACCCATGTAGAGAGAGTATCAATCAAATTCCCCGGAAATTTTTGAAAGCAGCAGTTTGTCCCTGCTTAGCCAGACTGTTACTAAGCATGATCGGGCCCAGGATTCTCTAGGATGGGTTGCTGTTATCTCAAATGCTTTGATGCTGAAGAAGGTATTGCAGGAACTGGGAAGTAAAGCACACACAATCTCCAGCATCCCTTCTCCAAAATCTCAGTGTGTCAGATGTTTTTCCATCATGTGAGCCACAGTAGGTCTGTCTTGATTGTAATAAAAGCCTGAGTAACAGCTTCTTGATGATTCAGTCCTGCAGATTTCAACCACCTCTTTCTAGAGAACAGCAAGGTACTGTTCCTGTTGGTGCATGGAGGGAAAATAACCAAACATTGTCAATAAACCAGCTACGCTTTACAAACTGAAGGCCTGGGAAAGTCAAAACATTTTGCATTTCATACAATCATAGAATCAGCCAGGGTAGAAGAGACCTCCAAGATCATCCAGTCCAACCTATCACCCAGCCCTATCCAATCAACTAGACCTTGGCACTAAGTGCCCCCTCCAGGCTTTTGTTGAAACCTCCAGGGATGGTGACTCCACCACCTCCCTGGGCAGCCCATTCCAAGACTAATCACTCTCTCTGGGAAGAACTTCCTCCAAATATCCAGCCTATACTTCCCCTGGCACAACTTGAGACTGTCCCTCCTTGTTCTGTTGCTGGTTACCTGGGAGCAGAGACCAACCCCACCTGGCTACAACCTCCCTTTAAGTAGTTGTAGACAGCAATGAGGTCACCCTGAGCCTCCTCTTCTCCAGGCTGCACACCCCCAGTTCCCTCAGCCTCTCCTCACAGGGCTGTGCTCCAGGCCCCTCAGCAGCTTCATTGCCCTTCTCTGGACATGTTCCAGTACCTTAACATCTCTCTTGAATTGAGGGGCCCAGAACTGGACACAGTACTTAAGGTGTGGCCTGACCAGTGTAGAATACAGGGGAAGAATAACCTCCCTGGTCCTGCTGGCCACAATATTAAATCATTTTCATCTGACTACTACAGTGCATTACCATATTAACATCACTCTGCTTCTCCTGTGGGTGTACATGTAGTGAATATTAAAAATTACTGCATCACACTGTTTCACTGCTATTGTTTTTGCTTCACCTAAAAACAATGTTCTGGTCTTATCAAGGCAGAATATGATGCTTTTGGATGCACCATTTACAATGATATGTTGGCATTTACGTTTTGTGTTTGCAGCTGGAAGAACTGCAAATGCTAAAATGCTAAGTTTCCCTCCATTTCTAGTAAGTTCTGCTCCCAGGAGGTGAGGGGAGTGTCATTTCTCATGGCAGAGTTTTCCCAGTGGGACAGGTAAGGCTCTGGACATCTGCCAGATGCATCTTTCCTCAGAAACAGAGTCCTGATAAACTATAAACGAGAGACACATGGTGGAAGACACTGACTGGATTCTTCTCTTCCTTCCTCTATGATATCTAGTTCTATAGACCTTGGGGCCTTGTCTTTCCCATAAGTAAGTAGAGGAGACCTTAACAATTAGATTTGCATAGTCTTTCTCTAAAGTTTAATACTCAGTGCTTCTCCTGAGCTCAAGGTATCTCACAGGAGCATGACAATGGCTTTCTTATCTATTTGTTCTAAATATATCACATACAGACCAGGCTATTTTGGATACCTGATTTCTTTCTTCTATGTAACTTTTTCTTTTTTTTTCCCTTTTCAGAAAATGGTCTTTTGACTTGAAACTCTATACTCTTTAAGCAAAAATCACTAGCCCTGGATAAGGAGAGAAGAGATCCCCCAGCAGTCTGGCAAAGCAGAAAATAACCTTCCCTAGCTCATACAAGGATAAACCACCTGCTGTGGGGGAAGCTGGCAGAAAGCTGACTCCCTCTGTTTAGAAAACACCACTTGCAAAGACCAAAGCTGTGTGAACCTTTGCAGCTGAGTTTGAGAGAAGGACCAAAGCTTTTCATCTGCTACAGCAAGTGACCTACCAAAAGAAGGACCAGAACATTTTCAGGTCAAAATAAAGGTCGGCTGACAGTGTAAAACACAAGTCTAATGCTTATGTCATTGTAACAGCAGCTAGCAAAATTATTTGCAAAGGCCTTTCTGATGCAATCTGCTTAAATGTGTGAACCAGCAGTTTAGTTCCAGATTCAGTAGTGTTAAATAATGGTTGGACTCAATGATCTTAAAGGTCTTTATCAACCAAAGTGATTCCATGGTTCTGTGATCCTTGAGACCAAGAGGATGGATCATATCTTGCTGAGGCCATCGTGCCATCTTGCCTAAGTTTCCTCTCTTGACCTCTTCTGTGACTTTGGTAAGGCAAGATAGGAAGTCTGAAGGTAAATAGTGAAAATGGACCAAAGCTGACAGAGAGCAATGACTGAGATTTATTTCAAATTTGGTGGAAACCTGACTGGCCGTGTCCACTTTCCAACTCTGGCCACAGAAGTAGATGCGGCAGTAGAGAAATATTCCGGCCTCTACGTGTACGTGGGACTGTTCCTAACGCTTCTGGCTATCCTTCTCATACTGCTTTTCTCCATGCTCTTGCGCTTGAAGCATGTTATTTCCCCAGTCACCACCTCTCCAGAGAGCACTGAGAATGCCCAGCAGTTCACAGATGTGGAAATGCACAGCAGGATTCCTACCACTTAGGGACCCCAAAGCAAAGAGGACTCTGCGCTTGTGAAACATGTTTTGGTTGGCAAAATGGTGGCGGAAAGAATCTCTGCCTGCCTAGTGACTGCTACAGCTTACTGCACAACCATCCACAGCAGCACAAAGCATCTGGAGAGTGTCACACAACTCAGCCTGACTGCCTGGGACTCGCTGGCTTTTGACACTGTGGGCAACATGTGTGCAACACTTTCAGTAAAATTTACATTACAGAAACCTACTGCTGTCAGGAAAGACTCATGGCCCTCTAAAAGCCCTTGCAGTAAAAGGCAAAAGCCACAATAATGAGAGCCAAAATCCCCCAGAGATACACAGCAGAATGTGTCCTGGAAACTACTATTTGATGACCTATCTCTCTGCCCTTAAATTCCTTGCTGGTGAAGAGAGTTGAATCAACAATGTTAAGTGGCGTATGGGGAAAGAGCCTGTGGGGCACATACAGAAATTGTCAGTGGTGTGGAAATTCTTGGGCATTTCTGCCATTCGAGAAGGAAAACCTTTAACTGCTTTTTTTCCACTTGAATGACAAACGTACACAATGGAGTTTCAGAAGTATCAAACATTTCATCACCTGCTGGAAGTGTTGGTTTCCGACACTAAGAATTATACAGGAGATAGCTGCATTCCACATATCAGAATGAGACAGAACTTTGAGAAGGGGAAAGAAAACAGTTAAAATTTAACAAGGGTTTAAAATAATAAGAAAGCAGCAGCAGGAAATGAGCAGCAGGAGAGGAAAAAATGTTAAAAGACACTATCTCTCTTCCTTTCTTTTTCATTACAATAACAGAGCTGAATACAAGCCTGTTCATGCCTTGCAGGCTCCACAGTATCACTCAGTAATTAAAACATAGTGTAAAGTTTGTGAGACACTCTTCTCCTACCAGATTCAAATTCATAATAGCATTTCATTTCATAGCCATTGCTGGCTTTTCTTCCTCTAAAACCAGAGCAGTTCTTTCAAAGCTTTGGGCCTTAGGTTGCATTGTTTGAATTGGATATTGGAAGAAATTTCTTCACTGAAAGAGTTGTCAGGCTGCTGAGGGAGGTGGCTGAATCCCCATCCCTGGAGATGTTTTTCAAAGATGCAGAGATGTGGTGCTGAAGGGCACAGTTTGAGTCCCACACTTGGTAGAGTTAGACAATGGTTGGATTTGATAATTTTAAAGGTCTTTTCCCACCAAATCAATTCTATGACCCAGTCCTCTTAGCTATGATGTACAGAGCCAGACTTTGCTTCTGTGGATGGAAAAGATAGAATATAGCAGATCACTTCTGGGAGAGCCACCGCTTCTCACAGAAAAACCTTGAGTGAGACTCTTTCAGCTCCATCTCTAAAGGGCATGAATTTTATTCAGTTTTTCTTCATTATTACACTTTAATTCTAGATAAGTGATAAAATTCCCTGGTACTTTCCACACTTCTATACACTTACTTGCCAGTTCTTCTTTCTCCAAGGGCTAAGAAAGTGTGCAGACCCCCTACAAAACCACTGCTAAAATTACAGAAGATGCTAACTCCATGGACTTGTACTAACAAGAAACTGTTCCTCAGATGCTTTGAGTACAACACATTCTTTATTTACAGTTAAAGGTCTGTGTATGGGTGAGCAGTTTGGACCAGAAGATTGCTTCTACAGCTGATGAAGTTCTTTACAGTGAGGGTGGTGAGACAATGGAATTGGTTGCCCAGGGAGGTTGTGGCTGCTCCCTCCTGGATGTGTTGAAGGCCAGGCTGCATGAGGCCTTGAGCAACCTGTTCTAGTAGGAGGTGTCCCTGCCTATGGCAGGGGGTTGGAACTGGATGAGCTTTGAGGTCCCTTCCAACCTAAACCATTCTATCATTCTATGCTATCTGTGAGGGGAGCAGGAGGACAAGTAACATCTACACTGTTGGTACAAAGGCTGTGTTTTTCTCATGGATTATTTAGTACGAAACTACTGAAAAATTGTTTCCTTATATTGAAAAGCACCTTTGATACCCCATGAACCACCACATAAGCAGGTTTAATTTGTGAAAGTGACTGTGTAAGGGAATGCAGCAAACAATACACATTCAGCAGTATCTCTCCCTGCAAGCTTGCCTGTGTTTACCTCAAAAAGAAGGAAGGAGGCAGGTTGCCCTCATGCTTTCTGTCACAGGGACAACACAGATTCCACCAGGCAGGCAAGTGACTTCATAATGCATCTAAAGATTGGCTTCTCAAGGAGAGCTACTCTAACTACTGGACAAGAGCCCAAATTCTCTGTAAAGATTTGGACATTAATTCAACTAAGACAGAAGGCTACTGAGCTAGACAATGACATTTCAACTGAGCAAAAATCTCTGCAGATCAAGCTGGCTTGATGTGTCATTCATTCAGCCATCATCAGACAGACTAGCCCAGGCTCAACTTCTGACCTGCCCTCTCAATCTTCTTGATGTGCCATTTGAAAGCTATAATTTACTTAGACCATAAATGTTTTAACATACTAAATCAGCAACTATCTGTGCAACAGCCGTATTTCCAAGAAGCTGCAGGACAGATTCCAAGAGTGCCATGAAATATCAGACCTACTAATGGAAAAAAAAAATTAGAGTGTCATGATCTGAGTTGGGACCCAAGTTCTGATTGCTCTGATCTCAGCTGTAAAGTCCCCCAGAGGCAGGTCAAGACTCTGCTTCTTTTCTTCATACCAACAAATGTTATTTCAGGAGAGTCTCACAACCCTTCAAAACCTATTCAGTAAACACACTGTAAACAAAAGGGCAATCACTTTATATATCATTGCATTATATCACATCCTATCTCTGGGCAGGATGTATTTCTATGCAATGCCCTTAAAGAAGACAGCCTTACCTTCTAACACAAAAATGACAAGTTTTCCCTTCTAAGGTTTTATTTTACACCAAGTATCTGTCCCACTTGATTTGTCTAGTTTCAGAGGCAGCTGGAGTGCCTCATTCCTGTACAAAGCTAGCAAATTCTAAAGCCTTTCCCACTGAGAAGCAGAAAAGTATTTCTCCTCTTTTCATTCTCATTTGTAATGTCCTAGACTTGATGTCTCGGAGAAAAGAGGCTGTGGGAAGGCATCGACCTGTGTCTGCTGAGTGAGCTTTAGTGGACTTCAGCATTTTTTGGCTACAAGGAGAGGTTATTGGAACTTCTGCATGGATTTACTGGATCTTGGAGAACTGCAAGTGTCACATCCATTACCTTCCCCTCCAGTAGTCTGTTTCCTTCCCACTTGTCCATCTGCTACAACAAATTGAATTTTTATGAAAATAAAGAGACATGCTACTACCAGTGGTGAGTCACTGCTCTACGCTCTTCCCACGTGTGGACCTGAGAGACTAACTCATGTGCAGAAACAGGCTCAAATGGTGCCACTCATTTCAAATTGCTGGCCTCAAGGGGCATCTCTGCAAGGAGGTCCTCTACCAGTTTATGTAAATATTACTTAAGCAGGACAGTTTACTCCCATTCTAGACACTGGAAACAAATACAACTCTTCAGTAAATGCATCACCTCCTCCAGTCCCTGCCTGCGGGGGAAGACAGCCACCTGTTGCTCTGAAGGAGCAGCAGAATGACTGTTCATCACCATCCATCACTCCCAAATCTCCCAGGGTATTTATTCTAGGAGGTGGCAGGATTTAAGTATGGTGCAACTCTTCATACCATCTACATTCTACAGGATTTATGCCTGGGTAATCTCATCTGCATGATTTCCATGCATGTCCGCAGATTTTCTGCATTAACAAACCCTGAAATATTCAGCAGAAAGAGTTGATATGTAAATAAAATATGTTCCCTCTGTGTGTCAGAATATATAAACACAAAAGGCATATTTTCATAACCTCACAGGGCTGCAGAGAAGATAATTTTGCAAACTATGTAACTCAGCAGAAGATCAACCTTGAGCTCCCTGAAGGATCATTTTTATCAACCTTGAGCTCCCTGAAGGAGCTTCTTTATTTTACACAAAAAAAAATATTAGAAACTCATAGATTATGTGATGTCACACAACCATTTAGCTGTAAGCAGTAATGAAAACTTACTGGTGTGTCTTCTCTTCACTGGGAAAAGAAATATATCCTTATCCTGCAGTCACCAATGTGGTAACAACTTAGGAGGTAACATCCTAGTACATACAGACAGTTATGGCTTTAAAGCAGGTTTGCAGATGAGGAATGATGCAGTCAGCTCCTCCTGCCACTTATCCTCTGCTGACAATCCGTACTACAAGTCAACTTATTTGCTACAGATTAGGTAGCAAGTTAAGTGAGATTGTGGGATGATTTTGGTGACTTTAAAAAAAAAAAATACATCCTTGTGGTGTGTCTATACTTCAGCTTCATTCCAGTACGGACAGGAACTTTGTTCACACTCAGAATCACAGAATGCTTTAGGCTGGGAAAGACCTTTAAGATTGTCAAGTCCAACCCTTAACCCAACACTAATAAGTTCAGAGCTAAGCCATATCCCTCAGCACCACATCTACACAGCTTTTAAACACTTTGGAAGATGGGAACTCCACTATTTCCCTGAGCAGCCTGTTCCAGAGCTTGCCAACCCTTTCAGTGAAAAAACTGTTCCTCGTGTCCAAACTACCTGAGGTAGTTTTCTCTCATTCTGTCACAATCCCCATGTCACTCCACCTGCCATTCAAGGAGTTGTAGAGAGTGAGAAGGTCTCCCCTCAGCTTCCTTTACTTCAGGCTAAAAACGCCTGGCTCCCTCAGCTGCCTCTGACAGGACTTGTGCTCTAGACCATTCATCAGCTTTTTGCCCTTCTCTGGATGTGCTCAATGTCCTTTTTGTAACAAGGTGCCCAAAACTGAACACAGTATTCAAAGTCTCACCAGTGTCAAGTACAGGGAACAACCACTTCTAGTCCTCCTATACATATGCCCTGCAAAAACTGTGCAATCTTACACTGACATGTATGACTGAAAAATCAGATGCAGATACAGATGAAAAAAGGGACAAAAATCCCAAATGGCATTTTCTTGGTACATGAGTTGTCAGCTTAGTTGTTGCCATTTTGACAGAAAAATAAACTTAGAGATGGTGAAATCTGTTTGGTAGATGCAGTGGTCTTAAAAATGACAAAACAGAATGTTAAGCAAAAAGCACCCAAGCACATAATTCTATAAACAAATGCAATCCACAAGGAAAGATTTAAGACTACATCCTTGTGGATTGGGAAATACATTCTTTCAGTTACTGTTCCTGACACAGATTCCACATTTGTTCACAAAAAGGAACTCCATGTTATACATTCCACCCGCCAAAAACCTAACTCCATAAAGCCCTCTGAGACCTTCACCATCCTCAGGCTTTTACAGAAGGTTGTGAATTGCCAGCATGAATAAAAGCAGTCTTCAATTCCTGCTGTTCATTCTGCGGGCAGAGATATCAAAACAAAGATTGAAAAAGCACAATGATAAGTCTGTCCTTGCACACTTGCTCTCTGGAATGCAGTATAGGACATTTTCCTCCTCAGTCCTTTCATTAAAAAAAAAAAAACAAAGAAAAAAAACCACCCACCAAACAGATAAAGTATCTCTTAGGAGAGTTGATGTTATGTGTGGAAAAATAATCAATCCTAAACAATATGAATTGGTGATGGATTGCACTTTTTTTCTAGGCAGTCTAGGATTTCTTCAGCTGAAAGCAAGAAACAGCTGTGCAGCTGTAGGCAATGCTCAGTTGTGTAAGCAGATCTGGACACAACAGAGAAAGGTTCATCCAACTCATACATAGCTAATAAATAATCCATTCCCCATCCTCCCACCTGGATTTCATGTCTATGCAAACTTGCCAGCTGGGAAACAAATGGTGAATAATTCAGAAGACCTCCCCTCCCTTCCTTCTCCTCTAAATTTATTAAGCCATTTAAAAAGTATAATTTGATAAAGCTAATAGCCACAGACTTCCTAAACTGACTCTCTGTGCATTAATTCTGTCTTCATGGTCATAGTCCTACTCTTACAGTTCCATTTAGTAGCAATTGATTAAAATATAACAGGAACCTGCAAGTCAAATGAGAGCTCAGCAACTAAGTTGTTTGTAAGCAAGAAATCTATTTAATGTAGGTTGTTGTCCTAAAGTTAGTTTCTCTTAAAAGTCCTGAAATATTTGCACCACAATAGCTACTGGCTGATGTTTATTCATGTAGTTTTATGAAAAGACACGTACCTCCCAGCAATATTGGGAGAACCACATAGCACCAGCCTGGGATAGTTCTATGTATCCCACACACTTGAGCAAGTAATAGGCAGACAAGCTCTTCCTTAAAATGCAAGATAGAGTCAGAAGCAAACTGTGCTTGGTGTACCCACTGAACTGCTGGGCAAGAAGGTGCTGACCTGGGCCACAGGACGACTCAAACTCACAAGCTTGATTTGAACGTATCACAGAATCACACAACATTAGGGGTTGGAAGGGACCTCAAAAATCGAGTCCAACCTCCCTGCCAGAACAGGATCACCTAGAGTACGTGACACAGGAGCATGTCCAGGTGGATTCTGAATGCCTACAGAAAAGGAGACTCCACAACCTCTCTGGGCAGCCCATTCCAATGTTTTATCAGCCTCATAGTGAAAAATGTTTTCCTTACATTCATGTTTGTTTTGTGACTGAAACACATGTACATGGGTGAGCTTCCATTCTCAGTCTCTTGCAAGATAAATTCAGTATTACAAATGTAGATATGTTTAGCCTGGAGAAGAGGAGGCTCAGGGGTGACCTCATTGCTGTCTACAACTACCTAAAGGGAGGTTGTAGCCAGGTGGGGTTGGGCTCTTCTCACAGGCAACCAGCAACAGAACAAGGGGACATAGTCTCAAGTTGTGCTGGGGGATGTATAGGCTGGATATTAGGAAGCAGTTCTTCACAGAGTGTGTGATTTGCCATTAGAAGGAGCTGCCCAGGAAAGTGGTGGAGTTTCCATCCCTGGAAGTGTTTAAGAAAAGCCTGGATGGGGCACTTAGTGCCATTGGATAGGGCCAGGTGATAGGCTGGACTGGATGATCTTGGAGGTCTCTTCCAACCTGACTTTATTCTATTCTATTCTATTCTATTCTATTCTATTCTATTCTATTCTATTCTATTCTATTCTATTCTATTCTATTCTATTCTATTCTATTCTATTC
>VWZI01001494.1:306334-321713 GCA_013396835.1 Psilopogon haemacephalus | reverse complement strand
ATTCCATTCCATTCCATTCCATTCCATTCCATTCCATTCCATTCCATTCCATTCCATTCTATTCAGTTCTATTCCTCTAGAGAATTAACCACTGGCTTAGTAAGCTTCAGCTTCAGAGGCTTCAACATCCTCCAGCACCTTCCCTCTAGTCTTTGCGTGTTCCTTAAACTTCTTCCCATATCAGGGACCTTCCCTTGGTCCAGATGTCACAAGTAGGTGTTTCCAGTGCTGTGGTGCATGGAACAGTTGGGGGGAAGGAGTGGCTATGGCTATATAAGCCTATATTATTAGCTGGAAAGACACAAGCATGGATGATGCCTGCTGAAGTAAAATTTACTTCACTCCATATGCTTATATGCTTTAGCAATCATAATTCAAACTAATTCATGTTCATGGCAGTTCATGAGCAGCATGTCTTATTAGTCCATAATCTTTAGTTTACTCAGAACCTGTCCAAACAGCTGTGCATGACTAGCACAAAATGCCCCAAGAAGTTCACATCTGGGCCAGCAAGAGTCTGCTGCAATACACTAACAGGCAAAGCTTACAGATTGTCACAGCAGAATTAAACTGATGTGGCTTTGCTGTTGTTCACAAATTTTTCATGCTTCCACGCTTGGGAAAGCTCAGAAGAGCCCTTTTGGCACTGACTCTGTCAGCATGTGGGCTCCAGGTGATAACACCACACCAGTTTGCATTTACTTCGTGTTGGCACCTAGTGGGGAAGAAATGTGACATGCTGATGTTGAATACACCCACAAAAGAGAGAGAGGAAAAAGATGAGCATTCTGGATGCACTCAGTTTTGGCTAATGTTGTGCTAAATGTCAAAACTGTTCATTGCTATAGAGCATAACCAACACTGAAGGGGACAGCTGACAACCATAGTGTGGCAACACTCTCCATATGCACATTTGGGGAGAAGGACACCGTTGGGATCAGAAGGTTGAGGCTGCTTTGTCTTTGTTTGACTTAAGCTTTCAGCTACGCACCAGTTCACTACCAGACTCACCACTGCCCTGCTGTCCCCACTTGCCTCCACACTCAGACTGCTCAGCACCAGTTTCATTGGCATGACACTGGATAAGAATTTGCTGCAAAGCAATTTGGGAAGGACACGCTGATGAGCCTGGGTGAGATTTTGTTCTATCCCTACTTTACCAATTAATTGTGCCTGGCTTAGAATTCTTAAAGCATCCCCAAATGGATACCGCTTTAGTGGAAATTCAGAGTCTTCAGTGCCCATGCTGGATAACAGCAATAGCAAAGAGTTTAGGAAGAGTTTATCATATTGTGTGGACCAGAAGCTGTCTTGAAGGCCTTTCTCTGAAAAGCTGCCTTCCTTATCCACAAGTAAGTGAAAGTTCAGACATAATGCCTGTAGACAATACCTTTACATTTGTTTTCACTCTTAGCACTTAAAGATTTGAAGAAGCCTTTGCCAGGTTTTGTCTGTTTTCCAGAAATTTTGTCCTCGTGGAAACAAAAGAAAACTCTCTCAGTCATTTCCTTCAAGGAAAGACAAACACAGCAAACAAACATCTCTGCAGCTGAGAAGCAGTGAGAGTTGTTGTCTGTCTCTCAGGTGATTAGGTCCAGCTATACCAGGTTTTCACTTCCCAAGGTATCATCCTTCAGCAGTAATTATCATTTGTGTTTCTTTTTTTTTAAAGTAGACCAGTCTGTAAATAAATGTAACATGAAGCCCTCCTCTTGGGAAAGCTGTTTATTCTTTTGTGTGAGGCTGAAAGGTTGTTCATTCAGTGTTATCATTCATTCCAATGAACAAAAATAAAAGTCCAGGCTCATTTGCACCAGGCAGCTGGAGGAGACATGCTTCAATGTTAAAAACTGTCTCTTCATTTTATACTGCAGGTTTAAAACTCATAATAGAACCCCAGGAAAAATAAACTAGTGCCTGGTCGTATGGGCACACATAATTATCTCATCCCTAAGTGACCGCAGCCTGTTCTTCATTCTCATCTACAACCTCGCTCTGGTATGCTGAAGCCTTGCAGCAACTCTCTGCTGACTTTTTTGCCATTCAACAGTCTTTGAACAATCCTCAGCAGAGCTTTGCAACTTAATGAGGTATCTCAGGTTTGCGGGAATCCAATCAAATTGGTGTTGGAATTTGGTCTGAAGAATAGGGCTGGAAGTGAGGAAATCAGAGATTCTTCCCTTTGTATGATATGACATGCCTGGTGACAGAAACTACAATACACAAAGCCAACCGCATGCCTGAGTAATTTGAGTACCCACACTTGTCTGGAGTGCCTCAGATCTCCTTAGGAGTGTAGCAGCAGAATGTGTTTACAGCCATTTTCTTCCCAAATCTCTCTAGTTCGATCTCTCTAGTCCATACTTACTCCTTGAGTATATGTCAATAAATCTATCAACTCTCAATTGACACAGATCAGTCATTACACTTAGTATGAGCCCAGATGAAGGATAAGAGGAGTTTATACAAATCACTTTATATTCCCTCTTTGTCTCCCAGGGCAGTCCTTCATCTTTCTCCTTCTCTTATATTTTTTAATTTTTTTTTTTACTGTGGTAAGTGGCTGGAACAAGCTCTCTCTGGCCCTCTTTATCTCTTGAGAAATGTATTATAATTAGAGTTCTTTTGGATTTTTAGCATTTCTAGAGGGAATTAGTTCTTTTCAGAAGAAAGGTTTTCTCCATTGTGGGAGTCATACCATAATTAGACAAAATGATGGGCTAAGTCCCAGTGGAAAAAATGCACTGTAATTGGTGTTCGTTTTTGTTACACAAACCCATGGAGATCATGCTGATTCCTCCTATTGCAGCCACTTCTGAAGCACAGTGTTCAATTTAAAATTGATGTGTCATTATTATTTAGTGCCCACAACCATCCTCAGGACTCTGCCCATCTAAGAAGGCTGACATGAACCCTCTTTCTCTGAGAAAGATAAAATGCCTCAAAGAAAATAAAAGATCAGTGGTATTTGCATTGCTTAGTCTCAGAAGCAACAGATTACAGCCAGCCTTAAATTCCTTCTTCAAGCATCCCTGAACTCAGAAAATAATCACTTGACCTGGCACAAATCATATCTGTATGCTGAAGTAAGATGCACAAAAGAATTTCTTCCAGCCTTCATGGTACATAAGCCATGAAAATAGCTGATTATAATGACAGAACAGAGGTACCCACCACCAAAGACAGATCTTACTGAGTGCAAGAAGTCTGTGGACAGACTTTGTGGACAAGCAATTAAAAGCATTTAAATGAGTTGTTGCATCTAACAAATCTTGAATGAGGATGGGTGTTACTAAGAATTAATCAAGTATTTGTAATTAGTTTTGAGATTAAAAATACCAGTCTCTCCTATTATCTTGCTGATTTCCAAAATCCAGGATGCTCACAATTAAACCCACCTCAATCATAAATGTATTTTTGTGGAGGAACAAAAACAGTACTCTGTGTCTATGCAATTCTTCTAGTTAATGAGCACCTTGGGGTTGGCTGTTCATAAACAGAAAACAGTAAGGGACCTGCAATATACCCCTGCAGTACCTTGTGTAATACCTGTCTCAGAACCAGACAAGACTTCTCTTGAATCCTCACCAAGTCACTGCCTCACAAAATAAAAAAAATTAAATTCCAGGTTCAGAGAAGCCAGAGGAAATTATTTTGTCTGTCATGACAGAAATCTAAGGCCCTGGAGGAGAATGGGACACTGGCTGCTTCAGAAGACACTTCCTTTTGATCTTACACATGAATCATTTCTTCAATATCAAAGCTCATTACATTCAGAAAAAAAAATTATTTTACCACTTATGCCAGAAGTGTCATCATTGCAACTCTGGGGGCTGCTGGGCAATTACATCCCTTTCATAAGGCACAGAACAGGAGCATTATTTGCTTCATGGCAAAAGCACTGGGTCAAATTTAACAATCTAACAGCAACCTGATGCTGCTGTACACAATGGTTGCCCAGCAGCCTTCAAGTGTCTTCAGTCTAATTTTTGATGGCCAACTGCCCATATCCCCACTGAAAGCTCAGAGCTGTTACCAATAGGATTAGAAATGGACCATGCTGTGAAGCACGAAGAATTTTCTCAGCCTTCATAGTTCCACCTCCCAAGCAAGGCAAAGGAAAGATGACCTTCTGTATGCCTGCCAAGTGTGCTTCACCTCACTTTTGGATTAAAGACCTCAGTCTGCCCTCAGCTGTCAGCCCAATGTGCGAGATGCTTAAAAATCAAAAAACAAACCCAAGGCCCTTCATCTGAACTGATCTAACCATGAATCACCATGTGTATATGGCATGGTGACAAGAGCAGTGCTCTGCAGTGTCCTGCTAACAGGAAACACTGGTACACAAAGCCTTGCATAAATGAACAGTCACATTTACTATCTGAACATCTCTTTGCTTCATCAGGGAGAGGGAAATGTGTCCTGACTTGAACTGGAACAGAATTAATTCTGTTCAGTGATTTGACTTCTCAGCTCAGCGAGACACTTTCTGAAGTTCAGAGTATGTTTGCACAGTTAGTACCAAGGTTGGGCTGCAGACCAAGGTCATTACTAAATCCTATGGGCTCTATGGAGGTGCAGAGTAAAAGATTGCACCTGCAGGAGGAGCAGGCAGGACAGATGACTCTCAACTGACCATCAAGGGATTCCATCCCATGGATGTGATAATCCGTATAAAGCTAAGGGATTATGAGGGTCAAGTTCTTCACTGGCTGGTGTCCAAAGACAACTGTCCATTCTGTTTTCAGTCCTAACCTATGTGTTCCATAATCCATTTCCAGAACCCAGCTCCTGAGTCCGGTTTCTGTCTGCCACTGAGTCCAGACTAGGACTTCCCAGTACCTGTCCTACAATGAGCTCTGATTTAGTTGCGATGAACCTGGTCCAATATTTGTGAGCAAGTTCTAGCAAGATTATTTAGTTTGAAAAGATTAATATTTTCCTGGAATTATGATGCCAGAAACCCTGAGAGAAGATTCATCACTATATATTGATACTTAAGTAAAAGTATGTACGTGTACAGTGCACAGGCACACACATTTAAAACAGTTTCCCAGTTGTACACATGATTATATGTTTGCCTTTTGTATCTCTCTGAACACATCCATAGGACACTGAAAAAAATAAAAGCCACTATTTTTTATCTTGACATCTTTGTGAAATCCACATTACATTAACTTTCTGGTTTGGCTCGGCAGAAAATATTCCTAGAATTTCTGGTGGTAAAAAAAGGCAGCTATAAACAGGGTATGTGTTCAAACAAAAATGCTTCTGGTATTGATTCTGCTCAATACGATCCACTGCTATAGAAACATGCAAAAAAATGGTGGCCTAGACAGAATTACTAAAGAATCTCCAAGCTCAGCTCAGTGGTTCTGGCAAGTATCTAGTGGCTACTTTGATGCCTAATATCTACAAGCAGTCTAGTTTCCAGTAAATAATAAGCTATCATCAGTACAATCATGAGAGAAACAAATTACAACTGTCACTGCTATTAGCACCCCTACAGCTGTTGTAGAGGCTTGGGAATGATGCAGAGGGCACAGTTCCTCTGAACAAGACTTGCTGGACACAGGCAGGCTCAGTGCATGAAACACCATTTGACCTTTCAGGCCTTGTGCCAGTGTGTGTCTGCCACCTCTGCTGTCTGGCTGGAAGTGAATCTCATGCGCTGTCACTATTTCACTTTGGTGTTGAGAGCCAGCTCGACAAGAAAAAACAGATACTGTAAATGTAAAGATGCTAATACTACCTTGAGAAGACAGAGCAACCAGGAGCCTGCAAGCTCGATTCCTTTTGATCCCCTTGATCAGCGAATGCCGGCAGCCCTCTACTGGTATGAACGCGACAGATGCTGCTTGCCCAACATTCACTTCTCTTCTGGGTTCTCTTCGGGCAGAATTCGCTTTTCACTAATTGTACAGCATATTGAACTAGTCCACGTGCTTCTATTCACTTAATCAATGGACTTAGGTGTCCCCAAAGACTTATTTAGAGTAATTCAAGACTCCTATATAAACTACTGCTGCTGAGAGCCAGCTATTAGAAAACAACAGGCAAATGGACATTTTTGAATGTTGCACCTCCTTTGTCTAGTCTGGAGAAGAGGAGGCTCAGGGCAGACCTCATTGCTCTCTACCACTACCTAAAGGGAGGTTGTAGCCAGGTGGGGGTTGGTCTCATCTCCCAGGCAACCAGCAACAAGAACGAGGGGGGACAGTCTCAAGTTGTGCCAGAGGAGGTTATTAGGATATTAGGAAGAAATTCTTCACAAAGATAGTGATTGGTATTGGAATGGGCTGCCCAGGGAGGTGGTGGAGTCACCATCCTTGGAGGTGTTCAAGAAAAGCCTGGATGGGGCACTTAGTGCCATTGGATAGGGCTGGATGATGGGTTGGACTGGATGATCCTGGAGGTCTCTTCCAACCTGGCTTATTCTATTCTATTGTATTCTATTGTATTGTATTCTATTCTATTCTATAATTTTATGATGCATGGCCAAGAGATATTTGTATATACTTGTACAGTTAGGACTGACTGCTTACTTGGAGCTCCTACCTAAACAGCTAAAACTGTTGGTTTACTAGAGCATATTATTCTAATTTATTTTTAAAATGCACATCAGAAAGAATAATTGAAACATGAGATCTATCTCAGTGCTTGCAAAAATGCATGGAAGACACCTCAGGATTTGATTACATGTGCACCAGCACAGGCTGCCTTCAGAAAACAAAGCTCAACTGATTTGAGTGAGTCTGATTTGCCTGGATGAAAATGAATTTTTAATAGATTTAGTTGTCAGAGGGATTATGCAGGAATATGAAATGGCAGAGCATTCGCACAGCGGATCACTGTGGAGGTGTTTGCTGGTAGCTAGTAGGCAGGAATAGTAGCTTGTGGTTTCCACAGACAGCAAGGAGTGCCAGGCTGTCACAGGAGGAAGTTCCCTGGGGAGCTACAGGGACCAGTTGCCAGGAGACATCACTATAGCAAGCCTTCACAGCCAGGATAACCCTCCTTGCCACAAACCTCAGACTGCCTTCTATGTCTGCATACCAATCTGCTCTGTAACCATTCTTCAGATTATTGCCTTTACAATCTCCCAGATATCCCAAATAGAATCACAGAATGGTTTAGATTGGAAGGAACCTCTAGTTTCAACCCCCTGCTACAGGCAGGGACACCTCCCACTAGAATAGGTCACTCAAGGCCTCATCCAACCTGGCCTTGAACACCTGCAGGGAGGGAGCATCCACAACCTCCCTGGGCAACCTGTTCTGTATCTCACCGCCCTCACTATAAAGAACTTACTGGAAATAATCAGCTTTGAGAAATTTTATTCTATATGAAGCCCATTTTTTAATTCTTTACCCTTAGAAGAAACCTAGGAGAGGCATCAAGCATCAGTAAAGACCCAGTTCAACAGCTGGTACAAACCAGTTAAGTAACATGGATTGACACACAGTGTGTGCTGAGATCCCAGTCTAGAGGTGACCTGCTCATGGGCAGAGTAGAGGACCAGGTGCACTTCGCTTTCAGAACAAATTAAGGACTTCAGAAGAAGGGACTTTCAGAACTTGGGAATCAAAGCAGAAGGGCAGTAATAAAAAGAACAATATTTATTGTATTATCTGTAACTATGTACGAGTGTTAATTTTCAGGACCTTAAGATTCAGCGAGGAATCATTTATTCTGGACAGGGCTTTGAGCAACCTGATCTAGTCAAAGGTGTCCCTGCTCACTGCTGGGAGGTTGGACTAGATGGCCTTTGAAGGTCTCTTGCAACTTAAATATTTCTGTGATTCACTTGGTGTCCTCTTCAGAAGCATACGACTTTACAAATCACAATTAGATAGTTCTAGAACCTGGGGCTTCAAGGCATGCTCTCAAATAGTGCACACATTAAAAAAAAAAAATCTGTGAGTTGTCAGATCATGGACACTCATTCTAAATAAGCCACAGCCTCTTCTTCTTCAAATGTGAAATATTTAATCAGTGGACACAGTTCCTCCATGTTGCTTCAGTGCTGTTTGCTGCTCATCAGCCCTAAGGAAGAGGTGATCTAAAACTTCCTTTGCTGTCCCCAGTCAGCCTAAGACTCTGTGTCTCTGCAGGCTACCTGACAATCCCCCACTGCCAAATAACAAGCCCACAAAGAGACAATTCAAAGGATGTAGAAAATGTTGTGATGAAATATTTCAAAGCATACTGCTTAAATTTGCCCAACAAATGTTCCTCTGCTGTTTTCCCAGACCAAGTACTTCTGAATCATGGTAACACGAATGAATCATTCCTCAAAATATTCTCCATCTAATTTTCACAGTTCCCTAGACTAACAGAAACATCATCCCTCACAGGTACAGTACTCCCATCTAAATGAGAGAGGAAATGGAAATGAACATTTTTTTCAGTTCAAATTTATATAAAGCCAACTAGAAATAGAAGTAAGACTATCTTTACTTATTTTGCATTTTCATTAAACACACAAAAAGTACTGAAACATAATGTCCCTGCAAGGGGTTGGACTAGATGAGCTTTAAAGGTCCTTTCCAACCTAAAGCACTCTACAATTCCATGGTATTCTCCTAAAATACTCAACATTTAATTTAACTTGTGAATGCCCTGAAGTGCAGATGAGAATAATTGAACAGAGTTTAGAAAATGTCACCAAACAGCCAACTACTGACTGGAAGAATAAGAATTTTTTTCCATGTGCACACATTGATAGCCAGAGCAAACCTAGATACAGGAATTTACCATCCGGTACTATGCAGACTGCACTCCAGTTTCTCTCTCAGTTGAGACTTAGGAAGACCAGTATTATTCAAAGTGTCTCCATTTTTCTGCATACTCTACATTTCTACATTTCACTCTGCTGAAATTGGAGGGAGCAAATAGCAAGACTATGAACAAGCTGCTGCTCATGCATGTGGTATTTTCCTGACAGTACCTCACTTTACAGGAACTTTAAGTTCTGAGTGGATGGCTGAAAGCAGTACCCCACCTGAGGTACAGCAACAACCTATTCTAACTGCAGAATGAATTGGTGGACTTATGACGGTGAGTTGCACATGCTGCATTACAGTGCTTTAGTTACAAATGAGCAGTAATTTCCTAAACTACGGTAATTAAACTAATATAAAATAATAAAATAATAACATAAACAGGAAAACACTCAAATGTATCCCCTTTTAAAAACATAACAAACCAATTGTTTAATTATCCTGTCCTTACCTTTCCTAAAAAGGATGTACACCTGTGCTGACCCTCATCTGTGACACACCTTAAAAAGTCATCATCCTTGCTTTCATTCCAAAGCCTGACTCCCTCTCCATCAGCTGTCAGGTTTTTTATTGCACTAATAGGTCTTAACTGCCCTGACTAGCCTCAGCTGGAGCTTATACCCACACTCTCTGATGGGAACTTCATTTAAACTGGGGCTTTGAGCATAATCAAAGAATGGTTTGGGCTGGAAGGGACTATAAGGATCACCTCCTTCAAGCCTAACATGTACAGGGATTCTTTCTATTAAAAGAGGTGGCTCAAAGCCCCATTCTACTAGGTCCAACACTTCTAGGGATAGACAACCTCTCCTGATGTCTCACTACCCTTAAAGAATTTCTTCATAATATCTAATCTGAATTCCCCCTCTTTTAGTTTAAAACCATTATTCCTTACTCTATCACTACCCCTCCTAAGAAAGTCCCTTCCCATCTTTCTTATAGGCCCCCTTTAAATATTGAAAAGCCTTGGTAAGGTCTCCCTGGAGCCTTCTCTTCTCCAGACTGAAGAACCTCAGCTGTTTCAGCTGTCCTCATAATGAAAGTGCTCCAGCCCCCTGATAATCTTTGTGCCCCTTCTTTAGATCTGTGTTTCTCATGCTGGGATGACAGAGGTGAGTTGTCAGTGTCCTTGCTGCTAGTTCTGTTCCTGATTTGCTGTTTGGGTTTCCTAGATTGACTTGAAAAACGCTTGTTACCTTGCCATGGCCTGATGGTCACTGGATCTGCTGCTACCACTGTTCTGCTTGCTTTTTTTCTGGTGTGGCCACACTGTGTCCTGTTGGCGAGGTCTTTGCCTGCCTTCTGGTATGGTCACCTTCAGCTCTTGGCTTCCTTGTCCTGAGGGAGAGCTGAATGAGGATGGGCAGAGCCACTAAGGCCCTGTGCAATCAGAATGCTGCTATTATTTTCTCTATACCATGTTTCCCAAGATGAAGTGCCACCCTCCCCTTGGCCATGTCTGCTGTCAGCACCATTTGCTTTAATCAAAAAATAAATGCATTTCAGTGTAGCTCATTATGCTAAATGAAAGCAACAGGGGGCTAATGAGCATTTTGAATGAGCCATTAACATGGCAATCAGAGGTATTCTCAAGATATCTAAGTCTTTTCTGCATTTTTCTTGGAACTCTCGGTAGCATATATAGATGTGACCTCATCTATTAAATTTAATTCATGGAATAAATAGATTTAGCTGTCTAATTTGAGTAGTTTCTTTTTTGTAGAATTGTGATGTGTTACACTTGCAATTAAGAATGGAAATCAGTTCAATTTGTGCAACTGCTAAGGGGTTGCTCTTAGCCTTCAAGGGACAAGACTGTGTTAACTGATTTCATGTTTGCACTGTTTTTTTTAGAAACTAAAATGTTATCATTCTCTTTCCCTCCGGGTTTTCATTGCAAAGGGGAAATGTACCTGAAATAATAAGTTTACCGGTGACTTCATCTTTGCAATTGACGTAATGTGGTTTGGTACTGTACAGCATTTTTGTTTTGCAGAGTGCCTTCATCTCTTGCCTGATTTCCAGTCCCGCGGATCTCAGGACGATGTTCTTCAGAGAGGTGACAAGGGAGTACTTTTCCTCAGTCCTTGTAAGAAGGTAGCAAAACCATCCTGAAACATCAGGAAGATGTGTACTTAGAGAAAGGATAATACAGAGGAGGGGAAATCTACCTGTATTCAATGATAGTGAGAAGGTGTCTTTCAAAAGGTCAAGAGGATGGCAGGCAAAATCCTGTTTGCTACGGTGATGACTTTTAAAAGACTCCGTTCACTGCACATTAATATAACCACCTCCACAGAAAGCTTCAGATGGATGCTAACACTGGCCAGTGACAAAGTGAGAAAAAGGAACCCTGAGGATACAGCTCCTAGCTTACATTTCAGTCTCACTTTTTTGAGTTGCAATCTCAACTCCTGGGACAGGCTCATCTACTTAGGCCAACTAAATTTTATGCTTGACTTCCTGAAAGCAGCTAAGAGTCAGCAGGCAGTTCCTAATGGAGTCTGCAGCATTTCTGGGATTTAGGCTGGACTGGATAGATTGCACTTACCTAGCCAGAATGACTGAAGTTCTCTAAACAAAATACAGAATGTGGAGTTCAAACTATAAAACTACATTTGTCTCGTTTCCTCCAGTCTCCTATCTTCTCCAGTCCCCGTGGTGACAGTGGAAGATAGGCACATGCCTAAAGTAGCCAAGCTCACCCCCTGACAGAATGGTTTGGTCATTTGAAGGTAAGTCTGTAGCCCATGCACTTGCTATGCTATTTCCCCAGGTGATGCTCTGAATAGAAGTGTGGCCCAGTGCTCAGGGGGCTCTCAGGCCACCTCTCAGGCTGCCACACGATTTAGGGAAGCACTGCTTTAGATGACAGTTGTTTGAAACGTCAGCCTTTCCTTCAAAGCCTAGGATACAGTCACAGAATCACTTAGGCTGGGTAAGACCTTCAATATCATCAAGTCCAACCCTCAACCCAACGCTACCAAGTCTGCTGCTAATCCACGTCCCTCAACACATCGCTGTGGCTTTTGGATACCTCCAGTGACGGTGTTGGAACCATTGCCCCAGACAGCCCATTCCAGGGCATGACCGCCTTTTTGGGGAAAGAATTTCTCCTAATGTCCAACTTAAACCTCCCTTAGTGCAGCATGAGGCTGTTTCTTCTCACCTTGAGGATGACTGAGCACTGACTTTTCTGCTACCCTTCTGGGAGTGCTGTGAGAGGCCTGGGTTGGACCGGGTTAACCTAGGCCTGGCCCAGGACAGGTAAGTGCCTGAAAATAGCTGTGGCTATGCTATGGTGAACATAGCCAGTGCCAGGTCCCAGTCAAACTGTCGGGCACGCTCATCCGTGCTCCAAGTGTTGAAATGCTAAGGGCAAGCCTATTTTTTTCTCTGTGAAGTCTTTTTCAAATCGAGACGCTGGTGGTTACCTCACGGAGAGCACCGAGCGCTGCCGGAGACTAACCTCCACACAGGAGCCCTCCGGCCCAGGCGCACTGCAGGAAGCCCCGCGGCGGCAGACGCTACCGGTGTGAGCGGGAAGCGCTCGGCCCGGCCCGGCCCCGTTGCCGCCCCTCGCCTGGGCGGAGGCAGCGGTGTGGCCCGGCCCCTCAGCCCCGCCGCCATTTTGGGGCCGCAGGAGCGAGCGGGCGGTGTGCGCTGCCCTCTGCTGGCTCCTCGCTCGCAGAGCCGCTGGGACGGGGCCATGAAATGGGTTTTCGTCACCGTGGGCACCACCAGCTTTGACGACCTGATCGCGACGGTCTGCTCCCCGGTGGCCCTACAGGTGAGGCGATGGAGAGCCCGGCTCGGCGGGCAGCGGTCCCGGGCCTTCGCTCCGTGGCCCGCCCACAGCGCCTCAAGCAGGCGCTGGCGCGCTGGGTGCTGTTCCGTCTCTTTCCCCGCCAGCGGGGGCGTGTGAGGGAGCGGGAGGCGCGGGGGTACCAGCGGCACCGCGTCTGGTTGCCGGGAAGCTGTGGAGAGTGGCGGGAAGCGCTGGTGGTGTAGGAGGAGGGACGATGTGAAGCGGGGAGCGGCAGCAGCCCGTGTGCCGGGGTCACCGGGAGCGGGGTCGGGCTTCCCCGTGTCCGTGCTGGGACACGCAGACCCCAGGCACCCGCTGTCATCGCAGTAGGTGCTGCAGAGGCGCGGCTGTGAGAAGCTGGTGCTGCAGGTCGGGCGGGGCGAGCTGAACCCGGCGCTGCCCAGCAGCCCGTCCGTGGCGGTGGAAATCTTCCGCTTCAAGGACTCGCTGGCCGAGGACGTGCGGAGAGCAGACCTGGTCATCAGCCACGCAGGTAAAGCCACGTCTGTGCCGAGCTTGTTCTCCTGGGGGCAGAAACGGAAGGCGGGCGGTGGAAGTCAGTTTCTCTGCATCTCGGGGCTGGGCTGGCAACACAGGTCCACAGCTAGAGCTGAGTGGTTAAATCGCAGTCTCAGAACGGCGGGGATTGGAAGGGATCTCTGAAGCTCATTTAGTCCACTTTCAGGAGTTTCATATGTTTCAAGAGAAGTATAATGAGATTCCACTTGTCAGCGCAAAAACTCCGTTATGTTTTCTGTTTCCTCTGTAGGTGCAGGTAGCTGCCTGGAGACTCTAGAAGAAGGAAAACCTTTAGTGGTAGTAATAAATGAAAAGCTGATGGACAACCATCAGCTTGAACTGGCAAAACAGCTCCACAGAGGTGGGCATGTCTTCTACTGTAATTGCAGGTATGGAGCTGCTGTGGCTGTGCTGACTGGACAAGCAGTGTTCAGCACCATCACTCAGTGTGTAATTACAGTATCAAGAATGTAACAAGGAAAAGACATCCTTCTCTAGGACAAATATTTCTTTGCGAGATAGATTTTCCACAGTAGATAAACATAAGATGCTAATGTACCAAACTTAGCAAGCTTTTTTATTGTTACTCCTTTAAAATACTTTTTTTTTTTTTCCTGTTTCCTTTTCAGAGGACACATGTATTCAGGTGAAAGAGAAATTTAAACGGAAGTGGTTGAATTTGGAACAGTCAGGTAGCATCCTAAAGGCACCTGACAGCTTCCCTCTTCAAGCCAGACCATCAGCTTGTAACCATGAGCAATAAGGAATAAACTGCTCTCTGCAGACTTAGCACTCCATTTTGTCATTTTGCTATATGAATTTTCCTTGTAAAGGGTACCAAAGTTGACTGTGTAGGTGTACTGACAATGCAATTAAAAATATCTAGAGTATTTAAAACAAAACATAAGAATGGCTTTACTGGTGTGGATCTGGAGTCCATATAGCTCAGTGTCCTCTTTGCAATGACAATATGCAGATGCCCAGCCAAAAGCAGAATCAGGGCAAAAACATACCTTACTTGTATTACTTGCATTCTAATGCTTTTATGTACTTTGATCCGGGAGGATTTTTAAATCAGATGCTATCTGGTTAGTAACTCTAAATACCTCTGTCTGCCAAGTACTTACTCAGGCTGCACTTCTAAGGAAACTTCCCTAGTCCACCATGTACCCTGACAAGGAGATTCACGGGTATACTGTATGTCACTTCAGTGAAAAACAAACCCAACCAACCCAACAAAAAATAAAAACTAAATCCCACCCCGCCTAAAAAAAACTCAACAAAACCCCACAAACAAACAAAACCCAGAAAGCCAACAAAATCCCATCTCCTTTTGTTTGTGTTCATCGTGGCACCTGTTAGTTTAATTTACTGTCCTGTTTTCACTGTATCTTAGTGTATTCTCTTTAGTTGCACACTATAAGTAACAGATGACCTCTACATTCAAGGCACAGGAAATACAACTGCCTTTATCTAGTCTGAATCTTCTTCCTTTGCCCTACAAGTAGGATTTTGTATGTTTCTGAAAAAAAACAGGTCTGTTGTTTATATTGGTCAAGGTTCTTAAGCTGTCAGCAGCATTAAAGTTTGAGACAAGGAATTTGTGTTTCTTTTGCTGAGCAGTACCTAGCATTTGATCCTTACTTGCATTTTGATAACAGCAAGGTAACAGATTGATCTAGCTGTTCTTTCTGGCTATGGGTTAAGTGGAACAAAAAGGATTAATTTCCTAGTAGAGTTTGAAGATCCTGAGACCTTGCTCAGTCTCCCACAGAAGATCAAAGAGTTAGAGCTGAGGTTGTCTGTCAAAGCTGTGGTAGAGCTCAAAGTGTTCTCAGCAATGTTGCCTGGGAGCCAGTCACTGATAGTTGGGGCCTGCTGTTTTTCTCGGGTCTCTTCAATATGTGCCCTTATTTTTGTTTTTCTCCTAAAAGATTATGCATGTACAGATAGAAAAAAAAAAAGAGGGGGGAGGAGTTTTCCTTTTTTGATGTGTGGGGTTTTTAAGGGGTGGGTTTTGGGTTTTTTGGGTTTTTTTTGGTAATCTTTGGTTTTGGTCTGTTTTTACAGCACTCTTGTGGAGACACTGCAGTCCATGGATTTGTCAACTTTGAAACCTTTTCCTCCAGGACAGCCCGAAAAGTTTGCTTTATTTTTGGATAATGTTTTTGGGTTTCAATAAACAATGTCAGAATAAAACCTTTCTCCTTTCCTATTGAGGCTTCTGTACTTAAGAGTCTACCAACTAGGACAAACCCTTAAAAAAAAA
>VWZI01001494.1:144468-306305 GCA_013396835.1 Psilopogon haemacephalus | reverse complement strand
AAAAAAAAAAAAAAAAGGTCTGTTGATATTAACTGCCATTAAAGACTTTAGTTTCTTGGACAGAGAGATACTTAATATCACAGAATCTGCACTGAGTTGGTAATGCCAACAAGGACATGCTAAATTACTTCTTAACAAGCATATATAGTGGCCTTTTGACCATGATATTTGCCTAATGCTAGTGGAAGTAAGTTGTTCTTGCTGATACTCTTTCATGTTACATGAATCAGCAGATGCCTTTGTTCTTTGTGCTTACAGAAGCACTGAAAAAAGAATTTTTAAGGTGTGATATTATACCTCTTTAAAGGGAAAGCTGCATCTGGTAAATTTGAGAGAAGTCAAGAGCTGCAAACCTATTGCCAGAGTGTCCTTAACTGACTCACCTGTATTTTGGGTGATTTACTCCAGAAGTAAAATATGGGCAATACAAAAGGAAAAGTGTCCACAATACAATTGATCCATTTACTCAGTGTTATCCCATCATTACTTGGACTACAGTAAAGTGCATTGTTTACTATTTTATGCTAATTAGAGCTCCCCATTTAAAGCACAGAAACAAGTTGATGTTACCACCAACTTAAGTAAATATTTTGGGGGGGAAAAATTCATATTATAGTCTGTAGTAGTCTAGGTCTGTCTTAAGTGCATAGCTGATGCTAATTGCCCTTCTTGGAGGTTCATTAAGTCGGAGGGGTTTTGTTGCTGCTTCTTAAAAGGGGGAAAAGAAACTCCTGAACCACTTACCTGATGTCTGAAGGCAATTTTTGCTATCAAGTTAAAGGAGGTATTCTTGGGCACAACGGTTAAGTGTAGAGTAAATCCTGCTGTACAGTTGTACAGGAGCAATCTGCTGATCTCCTCTAAGTTTTCCAAAGTGCTTAAGAGCAATTAAGATTTTCACTTCCTTAACTTTTTGTAGCGCTACTGCTGTTAAGTTTACTTCTAGGAGCTTATCTAAGACCACGCAGCAATGTCACAGGAGAGTCTAAAACCCCATTTAACTGACTTTTCCAGTAGTGATTTGCAGTCACAGGCGCATAAAGCCATGAAGGTGGAAGGAGTTAGCCAAGACTTCCTTCTCTGGCTAGGAGGAGACCCCATCTACGGGGGCTTACTGCGGTTTGGCAGAGAGAGCTCCGAGAGGCTGGAAGGGAAAAGGACCTCAGAGAGGTCGTTAGGCACGACGGCGGGACAGGTACCGCAGGTCTCCGCGGACGTGGTGCAATAGCTGCTGCGCTAGACAGCTCCTACGAGCGGCCCGCGGGCTCAGCGGGAGAGCAGCGCTCGCAGCTGCCTTTGCAGCAGTTCGTCGGCAAAGGGAAGCGGGCCCCGCTGCGGCGGGCCGCCAGCGGGGCAGGCGCCGTGGGTAAGGGCAGGGAGATGGCAGGGGTCGGGCCGCGGCGGCCGGCGCAGGTGGGCGCGNCCTCCGCCGTTGCTGCCTCCGGCGCCGCCGCCGCCCCCGGGAAGATGCAGAAGGGCTGGAAGAAGTACTTCGGGCAGAAGTCCTTCAGCGAGGTGGCCATGGACGAGTATCTGGGCAGACTGGGACTGTACCGTAAGATGACGGCCAAGGACGCCTCCTGCCTCTTCCGAGCCGTTTCGGAGCAGGTGGGCCGAGGGGCGGCAGAGGTTTGGGTGCGATGGGAGCTGGGGCGCCTCGGGCCAACGTCTGCTCCGAGCCCGTGTCCGCTTCAGGCCCACGGTTGGAGCTGGGTAAGGGCTGCTCCTAGAGACGACTTTTGGGTGCCGCAAGTGGGATGGGTGCGATCAGCCCCGGGCTCTTGGGCAGGTAGGTTCCCAGCTCACTTGGGGCTTTCCTCACCTTCATCCCCCAAGTGCCTGTGGCCCCCTGCAGCTTCTTGTTTTGTGAAGTGTTTTGAAGTGGTGTTAGTCTTTGTAACTAGAAGTAAACGAAGCTTAATACGAAGCACGAATTCAGCTCATCAATTTTCACTTTTTCTTTTTTTTTTTATGACTTTTTTTTTTTTTTCCCCCAGCTGTTTTCATCTCAAATTCATCACATGCAAGTTAGGAAAGCTTGTGTCTTATTTATGAGGCAACACCAGTATAAGTTCGCTTCTGTAAGTAACATCTCCATTAGGTGCTTAACGTGTTTAAGTGGTTTAGGCATAAACCACACGATCATATACGCTGGAGACATGTCCTGCTTTGACAGGCCTCATGTATGGAAGAGAAGAGAAAGGGCAGTGTGATTGCTCCTTCACCATGTTTGAATTGCAATCGTGCAAGTTTTAGTTGGGTTTCCTAATTCCGAAGTTCCTGAAATTGAACAAGTTGCTAATACCCCCGGGTAGCCAGGTGGGAGGTGGTTATTTGTGTAGCATGCTCCCTCTGGAGCAACCGTGGCACAATTTAGTAGGTAGGAATTTTAGAGTAAGAAATGAGCATTGGAGAATAGTGGAGGAAACTCCAAAATGTGTTTAATTGTTGCATAATTTGGGGGGAATTTTTCACTTGGTCAGTTTTGCTTGTGACAGCTTCTGTGGGTGTGTGAACAGTGTAAGCTTGTGTGATGTTGGGGTCATTTTGGGGTTTGGGGGTTTTTTTGTGTGTGTGTTTTTGGTTGGTTGGAATTGGGGTTGGTTTTGTTTGTTTGTTTGTTTTTCCCTGCTCTAATCACAATCAAGTGCTCGGTCAAGGAGGGAGATGGTACCCCAAATCATTCCCCTGTTCTAAGGTGGGAAAGAGCCAAAGTCATAACCCCAGTCAGACTACAGCCCTTCAGAACCCCAAAATTATAGGAATTGACAATTCCTGACCCAGATTTGTCCCAGACTAGTCTCAAATTTGGTGTCTTCCCCCCAGGCCCTGTCCTACCAGTTCCTATTAAACAACCAGTAACATCTGGCCTAATGTTTAGGTTGGGCTTTGCTTTCCAGCTGGCTAAGTTTGTATATTTGTTTTCTTTCTTTTGTTGAAAGTATGTGGAAGGATCCTTTGACAAATACCTTGAACGCCTAGGAGATCCAAAGGTAAGACTGATCTAGTGTTTGTCAAGGGATTAACAATATAAAAGACTAGAACAGGATGGTAATTAGGTGATAGTTTAAAATGTGGTAATCTGGAGTTGTTTGGATTTTTTTTTTGACAGACCTCAATCATTTGAGTCTCATGTGAGTAGGTAATAACTTGGGGGTTGTGCTGAATATGGATAAGCCATATACAGCTGGGAATTTGTGTTGCCACAAAGGAGAAGTCCAGGCAAACTGGACAGTAAAAACTGAGGCCTCTCGTGGGCCTTTTTCATAATTGCAATTGTTCTCTAAGAAGGAAAAAGCAAAATACATGGAGCATAGCTCACATTATCAAATGGTTATCAGACTTTGCAGTCCCTTCCTTCTTTTACCCCCGGGTTTGAATACAAGAGTTGAAACTTCTGTTTTGTTTAGACTTTAAACAATAAAAACTGTCTCTCAAGGGATGTATTTAAGTTGTTGCTGGAGCTTGCTCCATTTTAGCTTGGTAATCATGGTGATCCTGTGTTGCAGACTTTTTATTTTTCCTGGAAGTCCTGGTATCTCAATTCTCAGTACATTATATTAACAAACTGATGAGTTTGGTTAATGTATTTTAATATTGCAGAGAGCTAGAGTAGAGTTCTCACACACTGCTATCTCATGTAATCTTGAACAGGAAAGTGCTGGGCAGCTGGAAATGAGTGCTCTGTCAGTGATGTACAAGTAAGTGTCTCTTTCTTAAGTTTCACTTTGTTTTGGACTTCGTGATGTTCAGGTTCTGGCCCTAGAACCTTTTATTTGTTTGTTGCTGAGATGCTAACGTGTGAAACGTGGTGAGAAATGCTGCAGTAATGAGGTTCCTTAAACTAATGTGCTAAGGGTGCCATCACAGTATACTGGGGGTTAAAGGGAGGGTCACTTTCTAGCATTGTTTGTTTATTATCTTTTTGCTAATGTTATAGTCAACTGCTTCCTTCTAGTGGCTGAAGGATGGAAATCCAAAGGAGCTGTGTGTAGTGGAAGCACTGTGGGGTAGTTAGGAGTATGACTAAAACTCATGTAGGTGTTCTCAAAAGCTCCAGTAGTAAGGAGTGTTTGTTTGGTGTGTAAACCCTGATCATTATTTCAGAGGTAACACAAGACTGCACAGGTGCTGCTCTCTTCCTAAAAATGCTGCTGTTCTGTAGCAAGCAGCCTGACTCTCCAGTGGAAGAAGGCAGAACACTCCCTCTGCAGATTTAGCTTGTTCCAGTACTGAAGGAACAAATTGACGTTTTAAACAGGAGTTACCAGTTCCCTGTACTGAGGCTTGAGTCCTTTTGCAGGATGACTAAATCACTTAGTTGAGGTCTGTGCACCCAGTTGTAGCTGTAAGTACTTGACCTAATCTGTAGTAAAATATAGTGGTCTTCCCAGACAATTTTCCCCTAAGATGAGCTGGTGTTTGCTTGTTTAGCTCTTGAGTGAATTTATCAGGAAGAGCAGTCAGCTGGATCGTTCTATAAACTGACAGTGGATTCTCCAAACAGCTCCTTGCAGACTTCTTCATAGCGTAGTTCTGCTCTTTCAAGTCTTGATTTTTCTCTGCTTACCTAGGCGAGACTTTATTCTGTATCGATACCCTGGAAAGCCTCCCACCTATGCTACAAACAGTGGTTTTGAAGACAAGGTAAAGAGTATCCACCTGATTTCCTACCCCTGAAGCCTATTTGCATCCAGTCCTGTTTAGCAGTAAAAACTCACTGCCAGAAATGAGTTCTGCAGCACCAGTATTCATGCATACTTCAACAACATATTCCAAACCTGACTTCTGCTCAAGAGAAAAGCACAAATTTTGCACAACTGTTAGAGTAGCTTTGCTTCCCTCTTGTGTGCAGTTCCCCTGCCACTCTCTTATGTTTCAACAATGAGCTGGAGAAACAAACTATTTTGGCAGGAAGAATATTCCAGAATATTCTTTCATTTCTGAAATCTCTGAGTAAAAACACTTTGCAGTGGGAATTTGGGCGGACTATATAGAAAGAAATAACCTGGATTGAGTTGAAGAGCAAAACAAGATGGATTTATCATCTTGGCTGAGAGATGTTCTCCCTATCTTGAGTGCCTGTTTTCCTGAAGTCAGATGAGACATGCATTTTTTCCTCCTGGAAGAGGGTAAATTAATGGAAATGGATGAATAGAATAGAACAGGCCAGGTTGGAAGAGAACTCCAAGATCATCCAGTCCAACCTATCACCCAGCCCTATCCAATCAACTATCTAACAAATTGATTTATTTCTGTGACATGTAAATTGAGCCCAGCTAAAAATGGGTGCTAATAGTACAGTAACTGTTGCTGGGGGCAGAAAAAAGGAAAATAAAGGAGAAATATTCTGTGTTGCCTCCCTCTGTCACCTCTTGTCTTGTGTAAGTGAGACTGTGTTACATGGCTACCTCAGGCACAATGCCAGGGAAGTTACTGTGGTATGGATTGCTGCATGGGTATTAATTTGTTGAAGTGGCTGGTCTGCTCTGAAGTCTGTGCTGCTGCAGCTGCTCTTCCCTGTTGATTAGGATTAATGTCTTGGTTTATGGGACTTCTTTTTCTGTGTAGCCTAATCTGATTCCAAGAGGAGCTGAATTTAAAAATCAAGCAGTATGGTCTGTATGTGTGTTTGTCCTCAAAGGCTTTTTCTCCAGAGCTCTCATTAAGTATTGGCAGCTGTCTGTTATTAGATGCTGTACAGGCAGCAGCTCTTTCTGGTGTTGCTTGTTCTCACCATAAGATGAGAGTTTGTGTTGGCAGAAGACACTGAATTCTCAATTAAGAGCCCTGACATCCCAGCTCCCCCTGAATCACTGAGAAGCATCCTTGCTGGCAATGTGCTGACAGCTGCTGAAAGGCCACTGCCAGATGCAGTGGCTGTGGTCCCATGCCCAGGTGGGATTTGATGGACTGCATTTACTTGGTACATCAGTGCATAAGTTGTAGAAAACATAGGTCTTTTCAGAAGGCAGCATAAAATTGCTTATAAGGAACAAGGATGTGTTGAGGGCTAGAGAGGTAGATGCACTTCTAGCTCCTTAGTTAGGAAAGGGTGAAATTTGCCTTTGATATCTGGGCACTGTATCTTGGGTGTACTGTATTTAATGGCTTGTAGGTATTTTACTTTCTGAGCAATTGGAGATTTCAGAAGTGAGGTGGAAACAAACTCCTATTTCTCATTTAACACAGCACCATGTACAAAGCTTTACCTGGGATTCATATCTAAGCTGATTCTCCAACTTCTTCCTGTTACTTTTGATATTTCTTGTTTTCTTGATGAGTTGGTGTTGACTGTAGAATGACAGAATAGTGTAGTCTTGACCTGCAATATCAAACAGAAGTTTGGGTTTACATCATTCTAACCTTACTGCCTTTTTTGTTTGTTTGCTTGTTTGTTTTCCCAGATTTTACTGTGTTGTTCCAGCAACAGCCATTATGACTCTGTGTACACAAAACAATTCCAGGAAGATGCTGCCATTTGCCAGGGTGAACTTGAAATAATTTTTCTATGGAGGAAAATTGTGTTCTCATTATGTTTTATAGGCAATGTTTGGTTTGGATTTCAGGGGTGGGGAGGAGAGAGATGGAAACCAATTTTTTGTATATTAATATATACATGGACTCATTATTTGCTAAGTGGGATATTGAATCAGATTAATTACCTGAATTACTTATGATCCTCTCTAGTAAAATTTATTTTAACTAGAGCCTTATAACAATAGATATCTGAAGATATGCTTACCTCAAAAACTGCAGCAGTTCTAGTGGATCTGGTAGTATCTTAATTTGGTTTGAGCTTTGTGTTGATTTATTCAGCTGTATTATATGAGATCCTGTATAAAGATGTGTTTGGCATGGATGAAGAAGAATTAAGGTCTGCAGTTGAGCTGTTCCGAAGTGGATCCAAGAAGAACAGAAACAGTGGGCCTGTAGGAAGTGAGGATGTGAACTTTGATTGTCTTCATGAAAAAGTACCCAGAAATCCATTGGAAAAGAGGTAGTATTTTGGGAAGGGGATGTGGTAAAAGGGAAATAAAAAATCCCAAACCATTAAAAACCTTGCAGAGGGTTTCCAAGTTCCTTTGGGTGCTCATGGGATATTAACTCTCTTTCCTGTCTCAAGACATGAGCAGATAACTGGGGCATATTGTGGAAGGAAGAGTGCCTGCCTTGCAGCTGGGAGGTATCACGTAACCAACCATCCTTTGCTGCTGGCTATCTTGTGGTTGCATGTTACTCTGTAAAATAATAGCTTAGTTATAAATTGTTTCTTATGACATCAAAATATTTTTACAGTTAGTAACTGTTACTACTCTTCTAAACCTTTATAGCTCTGCAGAGGCAATGGTGTATTGAGGAAATATACTCTGCCTTATTCCCTTGCTTGTCCTTTCTTAATGGCATCCTAGCCCGAAGAGGCAATTATATGGTAGCATTATTCAAGTCTGTTGAATCAGTGAGGATGAGGGGGAAAGACAGGCCTATAGAAACCCTTGTTCTAGTCTCTAGAAAGGCTTGAGGGGTGCTCCTGACCATTACTGGATGCTTGCAGCTGACACTGGTAGGACAGGACTTGTAACAGGTTTTCTTGTACTTGACAGTGCAGGAAACTAATCAATCAGTGGAATCCTTTCCTCATGGAAGTTGGGGGTGGATATTTGGACAAGTAAAAATCATGCTCCTGGAACTAGAAGGGCTGTCCTATATAGCATCGCAGCCATGGCTGGTGTTTAAGGCTAAACGTACCACTTGATGGCACCATGGTGCTTTTTTCAGATTTTTAGGAACAATTGGTTGATTCTAATTCCGACTGGAAATGACACATTGTCTTTTGTAATTTTTTTTTTTTCAATGACTTAGAATGGACAACTGGGAAGGAAATGAGACTGACAATCCACAGGAAGATAAGTTCAAACAAGGCATTGAGGAGGAAAAGGTTTGTCAGTTAGGGAAGAATTCCCTGTGGTGGGTTATCTTTGTTGTTTTATGATGTCACCCTTGTTAGGGCTAAGCCTTCTTTTCCACTTTAAAAAAAAATCAAATGCTCTGTCTGCTTGTCTTTGGGATTTGCCCTTAAGATTCTTTTAAATTGGATAATCCAAATAATCCTTTTTCCTCTCTGAGATTCTCTTGTTCTTCTCTAGCTAATTTCCAGCCTCACTTCACACACCCTCTCCCCAGGTAGAGTTTAGCAAATGTTTCCTGGTCTGCTGTTTGTTTTTCCCAGAAATTGTTTAAGTCAGTTTACAGTATAAGGCACCTGAAAGCTCTTTGGAAACTATAAAGAAACATATTTTCAGATGTAATAACTGGCATTTTCCACCAGCTTTTGAAACCATGCTTTCATTGGTCTGCTTAGCCTCATTTTGGATTTTTTTTTTTTTTTTTTTTAGTAGAGAACATGCCAAATGTTAACTCTTGAGCCTTTCTAACCTTTCCAAAGTCTGTTTGTTCAGCTTCTAAACATCTGAAATGTGTTTCATTTTCTTAAGCATTTTTTTTTTTAGGCAAATATAGCAGAGGTGAAAGTTCTGGAAAGTAGTGGGTATGCATCTTAAAGTGGTTGACAGGTGCTGGTGTGATGAGAGACAGTACTGAGCACATGAAATGCACTTGTTAATGTTCCATTTCAACTCTGTTTTTAGCCTCCAGAAAATCCAAAGATGCCTGTTCCTTATAAAGTGCTAAAGGCGCTTGACTCTGAGATCTATCGAAATGTGGAGTTCGATGTTTGGCTGGACAGCAGAAAAGGTATCTCTAAAAAGGGGAAAACCACCACTTTCTGGGCTAGCCTCTGTGCTAAATTTGTGAATCTGTCACCTTTCTTCACAGCTGAAGTGTGAAGGATACTGCTTAACTCAACAGGTACTTGTAGGTAGTTCATCTTCCTGCCAGTAGCTGGTCTCTTGGCTTAATTTCAAAGTATGGAATACACTTATGCACTGCATAAGGGTGACAAAGTTGCTAAAATTCTGACATCTTTTACTTGTTGACTGTGGTATAGGAAACAGAAGGACTCCACGCAGACTACAGGTCTCTGTTACCTTTCTATTACAACAGAAATTGTTCCAGTTTGAGACGTTTTTTTCAGTTGCAACATACAGCGAATAGCTGAGAGCAGCCCTGAGGAAAAGGACCTGGGGGTCTTGGTTGATGGAAAGCTGAACATGAGCCAGCAGTGTGCACATGCAGCCCAGACAGCAACCGTGTGCTGGGCTGCAGCAAGAGCACTGTGGCCAGCAGGGCAAGGGAGGGGATTCTGCCCCTTTACTCTGCTCTTGTGGGACTCCACCTGGAGTACTGTCTACAATTTTGGAGCCTCCAACACAAGAAGGACATCAAATTGTCGGAGCAAGTCCAGAGGAGGGCCACAAAGATGGTCAGAGGGCTGGAGCACCTCTGCTGTGGGGACAGGCTACGAGAGATGGGGCTCTGCAGCCTGGAGAAGAGAAAGCTTCCAGGAGGCCTTATAGTAGACCTCAAGTATCTGAAGGGGGCCTACAGGAAGGCTGAGGAGGGACTGTTTACAAGGTTTTGTAGTGACAGAATGAGGTTTAAAGTGGCAGAGGGGAGATTGAAACTAGATGTTAGGAAGAAACTCATTACACTGTGGGTGTTGAGACTCTGGTACAGGTTGCCCAGGGAGGTTGTGGCTGCTCCCTTCTTGAAGCTGTTCAAGGCCAGGTTGGATGAGGCCTTGAGCGACCTGTTCTAGTGGGAGGTGTCCCTGCCTCTGGTGGGGGGTTGGAACTGGATGATCTTCAAGGTCCCTTTCAACCTAAACCATTCTATATGTGCCAGGACTTCTGCTTTTTAAACCACATTTTTTTTTGCTTCAGAGTTGTATCATAATGAAGATCTCAGATTTTGCATTGAGATCTTTGAAATGAGATGTTTTCTCTTGCTTCCCTGCATTCCTGGGCTTTGAACATTCTAGTGAGATTTCCTTATCTTTGCGGCTTGGGTTCTGTAGCCGCTTTCCAACGTACACTGTGGCTGACATGTAAAGCAAGAAAGCTACTGAGAAAAGTTTTGAAGCGGTGTTGGATATCTGACCTTGTGTGCTTTGCATACTGGAGAACTCCAAAATTTTACAGCTGAATAACGAAAAATGAGCATCATTAAAATTCTTGGAGTGTGTCACGGCAACTAATTGCTTTTGTAGAGTACTGACCTGCAGAGAATCCAGACAAACCTTCTGAAATTCAGCAGCAAGGAGACTTTAAGCAATGTTAGTTTTTCTTAACATCTCATTTTTGCCAAGTGGTGTTTGTCTGGCAGGACAGAACACATTCATCATTCTTAACACCAGGGTTGGTATTAAATATAGGTTTAACTCAGTACCATCAGAAGAAGACATTGTAGTATTGTGGTAGTAGTACTGCTTAGTGCATTAGCTGGATATTGCTGCTGTGCTGTGAGTAAGCCTGGTTATGGTCTGTTACAAGCACATCTAGAGTTACTTCACTGTTACTCTGGGGAATGTTCAGATATGCACCAGAAATATTTAATTCAAGTGGCCTATAATTTGTAATTGGATGCTGTCATGAAGTACTTGTAGAAGATGAAGAAAGAACAGTAGTTTGAAGGCTCTTCCTTTTTTTATTTATTTATTCGTTTATTTTTAGAGCTTCAAAAAACTGACTACATGGTGTTTGCTGGGAGACAGTACTATGTAGGAGACAAGTGTCAGGTTAGTACTCAAAAGGAGACTCAGTTATGATAAACTATTAAAACTGCTTTAAATGGAGTATGGAAAGCCATCATCCAATTATTTGACTTCCTAGTTTTCCAAGACTTTTCTCCTTCTCTTCCTTGTAGCTATTAATCTGACTTTGTTTTCACATTAATTTCTCCCTAAGAATATACCTTTAAACATTGGGTAGGATGAAGGAAATTAATCATGGACCAGTGATACACATTCTATGAGTGTGAAAGTTCCAGAGAGCTTGAAATGCACAGGTGTTGTCTGTTAGGTTTTTTTATACTGAGGATCAGCAACAAGTCTGGACAGTCTAACAGTCCTCAACAGTCATGTAGCAAATATTTATGTAAAGTAGAAAGGGAAGAGCTAAACAAGGAGGAGCAACGTGGTCTGGCCAGGAGGCACTGAAAGGAAAGTCAGCTTTCTTTGTATTCTGATGTTACATCACTGAGGTAGATGATTCACACAGTGACTTGTTTCTAGCTGAGCAGAGCTTTCCTTTCCAATTTCCAGTTTTATCTTATGTTCTTCGGTAGCGATCTCCATTGGTGCCTACCTGCTTGGCACAGTGTATAAAAAAATGAAGTTAGAAAGTGTCTTCTTACCTCAGTCACTCACAAGATTTTGTTTATTTATTTTCTTTCTCCCTGGTGTTAGTACAGTGCTCTTTATTTTGCCTGCTATTTTCAAGTATTTGTTGGTCAGGTCAGTAATACAGAAGCAGCCTTTGCTGTTAGCAGTTTGTGTTCTGAATCTCCTGATGCAATTTGGCTTTTTCAGAGCTTCCCTTGTTCTCTCTCCAGGTACGACTGGAGCCTGGAGGTAAGTATTACAATGCTCATATCCAGGAGGTTGGGCAGGATGGCAGCACGTTGACTGTATTCGTTGAGGAGCTGGCAGAAAAGTAAGCAGTCTGGAGAAACTTTGTATTTGAGCTTTTTCTGCTTGAGCTTGCCTATTCACAGATGCTTAAAAGAGGATTGTTAAGATACTTTGACATGATCACCTAAGCTTTTAAATATAAAGCAAGGGTTTGCTTCCTTTTTGGCTATCACTCTTCAAATAAGATGTCGCAGGAGATATTTTCTCTTGGATGTTTAATGAACAAAATCATTACTGGCATTTTTCTGTAAAATTTCTATGCAACGCTCTTTGGAACATCAAAGTGACCATTGCCGTTTGGGTTTAATTCACAAATAGCACATTGCCCTCTGCTGTTGAGTTTTATGTTGTACCCAAGCAACTAACTCACTAGCACTTTTGTGAGTCTGTTCACTTTCTTTACCTTGCTGTTCAAAGCATTCCCTCTTCTGCAAACCTAGAATTCAGCTTAATGATATACTGGAGAAAACTCAGTGTTGTCAGATGCTTTCAGGTGTACCCCTGGAGGCAACCAAATGCAGGGGAGAAAGACCTGACGTGAGAAATCAGTAGTTTTGAGGCTTAATTCTGGCTTGTCTCCTTTAAGAAGCAAGTAGCAGTAGTATGTACTTGGTGTCAGAGAAACAGATTATTTCCACAAGCTGTCTACACTGAAGTTTGTGTTGCCTCTTTTTTTTTTTTTTTTTCTATTTTCTTCTATCTGAGTATTGTTTCAGCTTCTGTTGTGTAATTATGCAGTATATCCTTGTGGTGCTGCTGACATCAGTGTTCTTTGTGCAGGCACACAGTCCCTTTGGCAGACTTAAAACCAGTGACCCAGGTGGCCCCTGTCCTTGCTTGGAATATGGTTCCCAGTCGAAAGGGAGGAACCTATCAGAAGATAACAGGTGGATACTTCTCAGCATTAGGTTTGTACAGGATTTCCAGAAGCATTCATTTCCATGGGGCAGGTGGAGAGGATTTGGGGGATTGTAAGAGTAGCAGTCTTCAGATACTGGAAGTGACTTAATTCAGTCTGTGGTATAAACTTGGTGTCTGCTGGAGTTTGATGTAACTTGGTCCTTCAGAGAGAGGGATGAACTTGATTTTGCAAGAGAGAAAAAACTGCATTACAAAGTTGACACTGTTCAAAATTACCAAGAATAAATTTGTCACTTGAGAACCACATATAAAGGCCAAGTCTTTGAACTAAAAACCTTGTCTAACTTGACCTTACAAGAGATGTCATTTAAATACAGGTATTTATTTAATTTGGATTAAAAAAAAATCTTATAAATAAATGCAGCCTTCATAAAAAGATTTTAGCACAGAGTACTAGTTTGATAAGCTGAATCTGGGAAGGTATTCACAAGTGAGATGTCTGTGTTGTGCTTTTAATTTAGAGCACTTGCTTTAACCTTCAAAATAAAGGTATGAAGTTTGCATACTTTAAAATGCACTTTTTCTGGGACAGAGCATTATGTCACCGTTTTTCATGTGTCCAAATATTGCCACTTTACAAATGATAAAGAGAACATAGCTCTGCAGTCAGCTGTTAAAGGTGTACATGTCTTTTTTTTTTTTATTTNATTTTTTTTTTTTTTTTTTTTTTTTTTTTTCTTTAACTGAAACTGCAGAAATGGATATGAAAACACGGAAAAGAATGCTGAAGAAAATTCGTGGGAAGGAACTCTTTATGGCTGTGGCTTACAGCAGGGGTCAGCCAGTTCTTCCACCTCGTCTACAACACAGCATTCCTTCTGGACACTCTCCAGTTCATTCCTCGCAAGGTGGTGGAAACATGGCACCTTATGAATCTTATCACCCTCAGCACCCTCCTCAGAGACACAACCGTGGATTTGGGATGCCAAGGTATGAGCCTTGAAAACATGTCTGAAGTCATGATTTATAATCTCTTCATTTTTACTGCAGAGTAGTTAGGAGAGAGTTTGAGATGGTTAGTAGTAGGTGACACTACAAATTAGTTCCATCTTGGAGACACTTCCTAGTAATTGCATCTTTTGCCCTTTAAACTGAGGGGATCTACCCAATTTATAAACAGGCACAGCATAGTTGGCCCTCAAATAACGTTCTACCCCAATCCAGGAAAGAGATCCTATCAGAGCTGTGACAATTCCTACTACAGGTCCTGGTAAGTGAACATAAACCTCTTTATAAAACATTGCTCTGGACTGGATGATCCTGGTGGTCCTTTCCAACCATAGCAATTCATAGTGATTAGATGTTGTGCTGAGGGATTTGGTTTAGTCAGGGACTGGTCAGTGTGAAACTAATGATTCGATTCAATGAATCTTGAAGGTCTTTTCCAATCAAAGAAAATGTTGTGGTTCTGTAATAGTTGAGGAGGATGGTGCGAGGGGATGAAGCATGGCACAGTATGAAACAAGGAGCTTAATATGTCTCTCCAAAAAAAGCAGAGCTAAAATCAAGCAATGAAATCGAGATGAAACTCCAGCAAGTGGCGATTCTTAACCTCCTTACTTGTTTTTAAAGCTCGTACAGCCGGAGCCGCCGTCACATGCAGTATGCAAATAAGGAATGTCGGTATGGGTTTGTACCAGGGAATGGAGAGGAGCCTCAGGCACCAGAAGAAGCTGCAGCTTTCTATGAAATTGGAGGAGAGGATGATGCTGCTTTTCCTACTTTACCAGTAAGTTGGCAGCAAGGGATGTGTTAAAACTTCTCAAAAGAGTAAGGGGACACTGTACAAATGTACAGCGCTCCTTACTTGTATACCAGCTTGCTCATTTGTTTGTTTGGGTATTTTAAATGAACTTCAGTAGTGAATGTGGTTTTGAGAAGGGAGGTCTGAAACGAGCATAGATCCTGTAAAACTTTAGTCCTAAAGTTCCTCTTCTTTCTCCCTCTCATCACTGGCAGCACTTGTTTTCTATTCAGTTTATTCTAATAAAACTAGGGCTACAATTCTTCTTACAGTTTGAAAACAAAACTTTTTTTTTCCCTAGTATGGATGTCTCTGTAGCTCTCAGTATTGTGGGAGGAAGTGTGGCAAACAAATGAAAAGCTGACTGATTTTTTTGTGTAATTGGATTGAGAAAGTGTGTAGTATTAGCCTGAATTGTTCCCAGAAAGTTGTAGTTGTGATATTTTGGGCTAGCATGTTCCTCAAACAGATTTCTTCTGCTACAGAAACAGGAGAAAACTACAAATTCTGAAGCAGCCTTACTGTTAGTTTGTAGGTGAAGTGGCACAGTTTAAACTTGAAAGTTTTTGGGTTTTTTTTATTTGTATTTTGAGTCTAGTACAAAGATGGATATGCTGCAAAAAAGTCAATTTATGTTTAGGTACCTGAATAGGAGAGCAGCTACCTTGGTAGGTTGGAATTTCTTTATGCTATAAACAAATGTTAGACTTGTATTTATATGGAAGTTGGGGAACCTGCTCAGTGCTGTTTCAGCAGTAGCCATTTAAAAATGTGCCCTGGTGTCCTGCATCTGCAAGCTTGGCTCTCATTCTTCCTCCCAGAATGTCAAAGAAAAACAACATGTTGTCCTGCATGTTTTTTGTTCCAGGGTGAAATCAATGCAGCTTACCAGCATTTCACCTCCTTTGTTGGACTGTACCTTGCAGCTGTAAATGAATCCTTCTTCCTGTTCATTCAGTTACTTTATTTTCAATGCCAGAGCCTTTTCTTTGTGTCTTCCTTGTCCTTGGTAAAGGAATATAACATTTCAATGCCAGAGCCTTTTCTCTGTCTCTTCCTTGTCTTTAGTAAAGGAATATAACATTTCCTGGGGAAAGATGCATCCTGCAGAAAATTTTGCCATCCTTCTAGAGGTCTGGTGAGAGAATCTTCTGACTTACCACATTTGCTTCAGCCTTGGAGATCTTACAGGCTTCTCTGAGCTCTTTATCCATGTCATAGTCACTGTGCCTTCTGAGGAGGATTTTGAGTGTCACCTTTGATACCACAACTTCTTTTACTCAAGCATCTCAATCCTGTATTCCTGCTTCAGACAACTCTGTGTTTTAAATTGTGGTACAACTAAGGACTGACTTCAGTGGAAAGATAAAGGGCAAGGGAAGTGTTAAAGGGGTCCTGTTGGAAACACTGATGTGTGTTGCTCTGTGAAAGGCTCAGGCTTGTGTCAAGTTTGCGTGGACAGTAATTTCTATGTCACCTGTGAGTTTCACTAGTTGTGACTAAAGAGAATCTTTTTTTCATGATAATTGAAGTATTTGGATTGAGTGATCTGCTGGTGGTGTGGTGGGAGTGCTGTAGCACGTGGAATGGAGTTTGTTGCTGGATAGCTGTTCTGGGATCTGCTTTCTCCATTTCAGCTTTGTTTGTACTTGAGATAAAGCTGCCAATGTTATAATAAGGAGCAACTTGACTGTGTGGCATAGGTCAGTGGTGGGTCTTCAAAAATCAGTTACCTTAAGTATGCTGGTCAGAGGGAAAGGTGAGGAAAGAATTGTCTGCTACCATTTTGCTGCCATCACCACTTGCTGTGCACAAGTGGTAATTCTAGGAAATTTTGGTTGCAGCAAGCTTGGTCTACAGCCTATTTCTACTCTGTGTGTAGAGCATGGAAAGGCTTTAAACGATTTCCAATTGCACATTTCTGACTTTCGGGGGGGGGGGGGTTTGTTTTGTTTTGTTTTTTAGAGCCAGGGTAACCCTCCTTCCATTGGCCATGGCCCATCAGGATTTTGGGTGGCAAGGAGAGGTCCGAATTCTGTTCCACCTAACAAACAGACCCTGAATTCCTCAGAGGAGGAAGAAGAAACAAGTGAAAACGGTGAGTTCCTTAAGTGTTCGTGGACATAAACACAGAGTTAGAGGATCCAGTGTCTCATGTCTTACTATTAGTATGATTATTTTTTAGGACTTCAACATGCATGAAGCTGCAGAGGTGATACTGGCTGACCAGAGCAATTCATGATGTGTTAGGGATGCCTTTTACCTGTAGACATAGTGAGCTTTTGATTGCCAGATTAGATGCAAGGAATTTGCTAAATGCCTGCTTATTGTGAGCTTTGAATGTGCTTGTGAGAGTGTTCTTTTTCTTCCTTGTTTGATAGAAATGTGTCACTTCTGTTTAAGCTTGCCGTGCCATCACCCTTGTCATTGTGTAGATCTGCAGCAAGACAATGCATGATGTCAGTTTGGTAATGACAACCTTGACACTTGGTGGAATAACAAAATATGCATATCTTGAGTGTTCCTCTACCTTTTCTGCACAAACAGGATGATACTGAAAGCACCCAAAATGTAATTCTGGTAACTTCAGCTTTTAAGCTGTTTGACTTTTTCCTCCCAAATCAAAGCTTCCTGTTCTCCCCCCTGTAGGGAAGTTTCGTGAAGAACTTATCTATGCACCTCCAGGTAAGTAAAACTTCAGCTTTTACTTATGGAAGACTTGGTGAGCACAATGCACTCATTATGACCTTTTTTCTAGTTTTGAAAGGATCAGATTTAATGACACTACTTTTTTTTTATCCCCTTTCAATTAATTTTGCCTGCCTGTGCTCTCCAGATTCTGAGTGTGAAAGTGCAGCAGTATTTAATTCAGCAGAACCTCCAGCCAACTTGGTAAGATGCAATCACTGTCTGTTCAGATTAGGAACTCTGGAAGTGGGTGGTATTCCTCATAGAAACTGTCCTTGGATGTAGGCTTAGCAGAGTCAGTCTGAGGCGACTTCTATATATTCACTCCCTTTTCCTCACTAAGTGGGAAGGCTTTTGTCTCAGGCTGTGAGTACAGTCAAAATTGTATTGGATATGTAAGTGATTTTCCACCTTCCTATGTGCAGAGGGAAGGCCTATATTTGGGTGATGTTTACTTCTTTTTTTCTGCTCCAGACAGCACTTGCTGTTCTTCAAATATTACTATTCCAAGTAGACTTACTCCTTCACTGTGGGACTGGAGGCATGTCNTTTAAATCTAAAACTAAATATTCAGTCACCTACTGGTCTGCACTGGGTGTGAAAGCCAGCCCTGTGCATGTCAGAATATGCTTCTACACAGTTTGCAAAAGATCCTCTGTCTCTCTGTAGTCCATACATAAAAATAACTTGGGAATGTGGTGCGTGTATATTGTGACTTCTTTGCCTCTTAAGTGGAGTATGCTTTGTTTTGGAATCCCTTCAGGAGGAAGGGCTTGTCTCTGTGTCACCTCAAGATGGAGTGGCTTCCTACAGCTATCCCCAGAAGGTAGATTTTTATTGTGGTAGCCCTGTAGAGAGGTCACCACTCTGCTTGGTTACTGTCAGTTTGTGGGGTTCCTCTCCATGCCTCTTAGAGCATCCTCCAGCAAATAATACAATTCTCTGTAAATATAAGCAAAATAGAAGGGTAAAAAGATGTCATGCAGGTGTCTGCAACTCTATTTTCAAGCCAAGTTTTAGAGAATTGGGATAATTGGACCTATCCATGAGCTTTGGAAACTTCCTTTATTAGATGAAGTGACAATTTTTTAACTGTGTGATATTTCTATAGTCTTTGACAGTGTACTGAATACTGTGACTCTTTTCCAGGCAATGAGCTCTGCAGCAGTCTCAACCTCAACAGGTGTTTATGCTGCTCCAGCTGCAGGCTTTTCAAATTCTGCTGCCTCCACTCCAGCCAGTGTCACAACAGCAGTTCCCCCTCATACAGCAGTCCAGCCAGTCATAGTATCTCCTCTTTCTATAGGGAGGCCAGGTAGAGTGTATGCACAAAGCCTGTGGACTTGAATGTCAACGTTTTTGGTTACATCCTTCTCTCCATTTTTTTCCCCTCCCACCTGTCCAAGACAAATGCTAAAAGGTTTGGGGTGGTTTTGCTTTTTGTTGTTGTGGTGGTGGTTGGTTTTTTGTTTGCTTATTGGTTTCATTGTTGATTGGTTGGGTTTTTTTGAGGTGAGGTTTGTTTGGTCTTTCTTTGGCTTACTATGACTTCATAGTTGTTGTAACTTCACCGCTGACTTCTTGTTTTCATGTTTTGAAGGCAACTCATGTTGTCCCTGAATTTGCATTGGAGCTGGATGTCTTCTTTGGGTTCCACTTCACCGTTAGCCTTCACTGCCAAGTGTTTTGATAGGAAATTCTGAGAAGGCAGAATTTCATAGCAGCTCCTTTCCACCCTCTGTTTCCTACAGCTCATTTTCCTCTGCTCAGTTCTGTCTCTCTTTTATCTATCTTCTTAGTTTGGTTTCTTTTCTTTCCACTTTGATGTTTAGTTAGCACACTTCTCTAATCTGTCAACTCACTAATGCCGTTAGAAATCACTCATATAATTGTTGCTAGGTGTCCCAAATAAATTTGTTCTGATGTGCCTTGAATCCTCTCTTATTTTTGTGGACTTATGTCATATTTCTGGCAACTTTTAAGCAATTAGTCTGATCCCTGTTGCTCCAGGACAATTACATAAGGGAAGCCCTGTTTTCTGGTACTGAAAAATGACTAAATAAGATGTTTATGCTTAACTGGAGTACGAAGCTTGCACATAGAAATACAGCTAAAACTTGAGAGGCTGGAACCTTCCCATCTGCTTCCAGACTTCCTTGTGGACATCTTCAAGAGATGACTGAAGAGAACTGTGCCAAAGCTCGTAGATAGCACTGAGATGACAAAAAAGTGCAGGCTTCTTGTGTACCATAGCAGCTTGCTTGTCTGAGGTGCCATTGCCAATTTGACTTGACTTTTGTTTCCTTCTAATTGTAGCAGTTTCTTCGGTGCCATTTCCAGTTTACTCAGCTCCTCTTTCTCCAGTGGGTGAGGTGGGAGAAGCTGGTGCCGTTCTTCCGCCTTACTCTTGTGACCCCAGTGGCAGTGATCTGCCCCGAGGTAATGACACTGTTTTGTGCTTCTCCTGCTGCTGCTGCTTTTGGGCATGCTCCTGACTTGTGTTCTCCATGGAAACCTGAGAGAACACCTGAAGTGAGCAGAAATGGCTCTTTGCAGCTGGTGGGGAGCGAGAAATAATATGGCTGTTTCTGCTAAAAATGTGTTAATTGTCTCTGTTCTGAGCAGCAAGTTTGTATATGTTTGAAATTAGTGATCACTGCAGCTTTAGACAGCACCTGAGAGAAACAGGCACCAAGGGCAAGGGCGTTTGGCCTGTATCATGCTGCTTCTTGCTGGAGAAATAATTTTTCTGATAACTGATTTAGAAAAGAAGAATAAAAATAGAGTCTGTAGTTGAGGGATTTGTTTAGCAACACAAAGATGAAGCTGTCTGCTGTCCTGCAAGCTAAGTGCCTGTCAGCTACAGGAACATGGGTACTGCTGGCTCTTCTGCCATGTAACTTGGTTTCTCTCTTTCCTTCTTTTGTGCTTCCTAAGGTAGTCCTCTTTCACTGAAGACTGACTTGATTTCTAGGCATCTTAGAGAGAAATAGAAACAAACTTGTCTCTAATGTACTGGATTCTGTTGTAGCATTCCACAGAAATCAATTGTCTCCAATTTCTATTTGTCACTTCAGTCTCCCAGCTCTTCCTTTTTACTGTTGGTATCACTGCTGGGAAGCAGCTGTTTCATTCAGCTTTTGTGCTTATTTTGCACAGATTTACATAAACAATTGAAGAACAAAATCAGGCTTAAAAATATCCCCAAATGTATTCCAAATGTAGATGCAGTTTTAGTGAGGTACTAATGCATTGGCAGTTCTGTCAGTATTTGGGTTATTTTCAGTATTTTGTTGTCTAGTTAATGTCACAGCCAAATCACCTGTGCTTTCAGGAGTGAGCTTACAGCTATTGGATGCAGAGGAGGTGGAAGAATCTGGGTGCACTTCCCAGAATAGCTGTCTAGGTTGTTTCCCTGATCAAACACATTGACCATTAGAAGAGCTGAGATTTGTCACCTGTAGCAGAGGAAGAAGTCTGTGGGCATTCTAGAACTGGTTTCATGTTTCTGATGCTGTGCCTGTCTGCAGCAAAATGGGATACACAAAATAAGCTGGGCATGTGTGGTAGATTGGTGGGCAAGGAAGCTGTGTGAATTGAAGGCCCTGCTCTTGGGGGGAAGTGGGTATCTGGTAAGGAGGGTTGGACTTGATCTCTTTGGGTCCCTTCCAACCCCCAAAATTCTGTGAGATGATTTAGATAGCAGCTTTAGGGTTGTTGCTAAGTTTTAAGCTCAGTCTTTTAAAATATTGTCTCCTTGCTTTCCCTTTCAGTTCCCAGTAGTACTAAAGCAAAATCAATATGTTTGTTTATACACATACACACAAACCTACTGCCTTGGAATAGGTGACTTAACTTTTCCTCAGCCTCTTAAACAATTCTCTCTTTGAATCTAGGAAACCAATGTTTTTTTCTCATGAATTTTTCTAAGATAGTATTAGGATTAAAGTGTGCTGGTTTGCCTCTTTTCAGTGGTCAACTTTACAGGTTTAAAACCATTTTACTCTCTTTTGGGCAGTTGGAAATGCACTTGCAATTTCAAAACCCTTTCTCGAAGGGAGTGGTTTTAAAGTTCCTCCCCACATCTGGGATTGTTTCTCACTGTATTTGTCTGGGGGCAAATTATTCAATATATGGAAGGCAAAAGTAAAAGACTACTTGCAAGAAAAGAAGTAAGTGAGTACCCTTGTGAGGAAGGGAAAGGAAAAATATATTCCTTATCTTTCCCTCTGCCTCTGTTCTCTGAACTGATACAACAATTTAGGAAATTCCCAAAACTGCATCAGAAGGTCTTGGGATTGCTACATGTGTTGTCCCTGTTCATATGTCACTATGATCATTGCTCTTGCAAAGCTCTGGAGATGAAGATAGAGGCAGAGTTGGGCTTCACAGTGGGCAGAAGTGTTGTAAAGCTGAAATCTCTATGGAGTTGGCCTGTTGTCTCACCTGTCAGCCCAGTATGAGTATCTGCAGTATGTACACAGTGTGTATGTAATGTGCAGACATTGGAAGTGAGCTGTCACTGCTCTATGAGAAGGCTGCTCCTGTCTCTTGACGTGCTTTTAGTGATCAACTTAGTATAGGCACTTAGAATGTTATTTGATGAAATACTTTTTCCTCTAAAAACTCAGCCTTGTTAGGAAGCCAGAATTGCTGAAGACCTAGTTGCTTAGACAGCAGAAACTCCTAACACTGACAAATAAGTTATCAAGGTGAATAAACGAAAGTTAAAACTAATTTAATTGTCAAAGTTGAGTAGTTAGTCAGATAAGTGTTCTACTGTTGCACAGATAACCTAACTGCATATCTAATTTAAACTAGTTCTACTTATTTACCTATTTTAAGTTCCATTCTTAACCCTCAAAACTGTAAAGAAAGTAGTGTTGGAGTACTTTGAGAGTAACTTTAAGATGAAATGCTCTTAATGTGTGCCAATTTCTTTTCCTTCCTGTTTTTTTTTTGCTGGCCTGCTCTTCAACGTCGTGTCCTTTAATTTCAGATACAAAGGTCTTGCGGTATTATTTTAATCTGGGATTGCAAGTAAGTGCTTTTAAAATGCATGTGGTAAATTGCTTGTAAAGCTTGATGGTTTTCCTGACAAATGGGCTGGCACATTGAAGACTTCCGAGTGTGCTAAATGTGCATCCTGTGGACTGGACTATTAATACATGGAGGCTTGGCACAAATTGAAGTACAGCTTAGGGCCTGGGGTTCTAACTCAAAATGTGAAGCACTCTGGTTTGGATATTTATTTATGTCACTTTGGGTTGTGGTGGTTCTTTTTGTTTTGTTTTTGCAGAGAGTGGTGGATAATTTTTTTTTCTCTCTCTGTGGAGGTAAGGAGAGGAATCTAAGGCATTAAGAAAATGTGTGCACTTAGACAAGACATCGAAGGCTACTTTGAGCTGTGTGGTTTGAGTCTTCTAGGACTTGCACAGCTGTGTTCAGCCTGCTTAACACCATTTCTCTGTGTTGTGGGAACTCTTCTTCTTCTGAAGAATTGTCTGCACCAGCAGTCAAAGGTAGCATCAATGCTGCCGCCCAGCTCAGAGAAGTAAAAATAATGTCAGCTTCCTCAGCGGAAGAAATAGGAGAAATCTCTTTGGATGTGACAAAGTCAGTAGGTAGGAATCTTACTTTTCTGTAGATTTCTGATACAACAGCATTCTGGAACTCAAAGTGGCTGTTTGTGCAGGCATTGCAGCATCTTTTCTGGTAAGCTGTATTGGGGATTTCTCTGTGTGTGTGTGTAGTATCTTAAGGGACTAGGAAGGAAAAAAAAAAATCACTTCTTTCTAAGAGGTGAAGAGAGATGGAGACTGTGTGGTTGTTTGCTTGACCCAATGTTATTCCTTTTCTCAAAGTGTTGTCATCAGAGCTACTGGCCTTCCATGGTGTATGTACAGCCAGTGCTGCCACCTTCACCTGTGGAAGTTTATCCAGGATATGCTGAGCCAGCTCCTGTCCTAGATCAATCAGCACCTCAGATTTACACTGATGCTGGGCGAACTGAAGTCCACCAGCTTCCCTTGGAAACATCTGCAAATGGTTAGTACTTATGAGCACCCAGCTACAGAGAGGTGAGGGAATAGCATGGCTGCTCCATAAGAGTTGCCTGACTGCAGCTGTTGAAGCACGAGGATGGGAGGACATAGAGTAAGCCTGGTAAAGGGTTATGACAAGTTCTGCTGTCTGTGGTACTATTTGAAGCATGTCAGAGTCACTGGTATAGCTAGCAACATTTCAAGGGCTTTTTAAAGTCATGAAAAGGAAGTAGTAATCTTTCTTAGGTCTGTACTAAGTACACCAAATGGTGAGAGCTTTTTCTAAAACTGAAGAAACCTCTTTGCTAACTGATAAGCCCTTTAGTCATAACTATTTAGTCATGGCATCAAAACAGAATGCCTGTATTTAATGTAAAAGGGACAGATGAGTTTTGACAAGCATGAGTGCTTCACAGGAATTTTCAAAAGGAAGATGTTGTAGACCTTAGTTTCAGGCTCAGCATACTGAGTTGTTAGCTCTTGAGTAGGCCCTGCTGCTAGCTGCATCTCTTACTGCTCATAACATTTATAGCAAAACTCAAGTTTCCCCTAGCAGCTTTGTAACAAGCTTGGAGATACTCTTGGCATCAACTAGAAGGATTGTATTAAATGAGGAAAAATATGTCAAAAGGTCAGATGCCTGCTCATTAAAATCTGTGGAACGTGGCAAACTGTTGTAAAAGGGCAGAGCATAACAACTGCTGCTCAGAAGCATACAGGCTTATCGCTCTGCTGGTGGTTCTTCTGCGTAGGTGAGTGTCATATTGTCAGAGATCAAACAGAGGAAGAACAGACTGGCTCTTTTCAAGGCCTTGGGTAAAAGCTGCTACTTGAAAGCAGAGTGTCGCTAAGCAATTCTTGAATGGGCTTGAGTGAAATGAGCAGCAGGTTGTCCTGTAGTCTAACAAGATCTAAGATCATTTTGCCCTCTCTGTCAGAAGGGACACGTATGGGCATAAAGTTGCCATCTACATGGGTTTTCCCTTTTAGCCACCAAAATAATTCTGTGCTCGTGAAATTAAGCATAAAAAAGAGCTATAGATATGGCAAAAGATGTTAAGTATGTGTTTTGTTCTGTTTTGGTTTTAAGGTAACTTTCAAAATGCAGAGCCTCCACCTCCATCCTATGAGCCAGTCTATTACCCAGTGGTGTCAGACCCCTTCAGCCAGCAACCTGTTCCTGGGATGGATTCTTTAGTACCTGCCTATCGCTATGTTAGCACCTGGCACACAATAAACCCACCATATGGAAATTCTCCCCAGGCTGCTAATGCTGTAAGTTCTGGACCACTGCAGCAAGTCAGCTACATTGCCTCACCTAACCCGGCACCTCACGACGTGCCTCAAGGAATGTAAATCTGGGAGTAATAAGTTCACTTCTTGCCCTTGGCTTCTCTTGCTTCTTGTTTGTCAACTATATATTAATATCGTTAATGTTACCCTCTCCTGGGGGGCTGGGTTGGTTGATTCAACTGCAACCAAATTTCATGTTTCTCTTTAGGTTTAAGATGTTGATTCAGTCAATTATGTAGGAAAGCACAGGAGAGAAGAGTGTACACAAACTAGTGCAGGGAACACAAAGCTTCAGTTTGACTTCATAAAGTACATGCTAAAACATTTTGTTGATTTTGTTGTCACTAAAGGAATGCATCATGTACCTCTGGGGGGGGTTGCACTGGAACACAGACACCTGGTTCTTGTTTAAGCACTGAAATAGGTAGCTGTTAGGACAAGGGTTAAAACTGGGCACGGGGTCATTAGAGGTTGGAAATTACTTACTCAGACTTTGCAAAACAAACCTCCTTTGCCTCCAGTGGTCACACTTCTGTAACAGCTGTATTACTACTGTTGTTGTGCACTTCTGAAAGTGTAAGAATCCTGTTCTGATCTGCTGTATATTTGTAAGATCTGTTTTGTGAAAGGTGTGGCACAAACGGTGGCAGGCTTGGTGTTTGTTTTGCACTGATAGCACAAAATAAAGGCATTGAACACGTGGAAACCTGGGGTCGTTTATCACTGGCAGGTTACATTACTGACAATTAGCTGTCCAACAGCCTGGACTAAAGAATTGCAGTTGTCTTGTGAGGGATGAGACTGCTCCAGCCTTCTGTGAGGAAAGTAGCAGAAGCTTTCAGCATGAGAATGAAGTGCAGTGGAGAGTTCTGGCTGCATTCATGTTGATAAATATAGAAAGGAAACATTGAATAGTCTGTGCACGTGAACCGCAACTCTCAACTGACAGTCTGCATAGGCTCTGTCCTTGATAGATTTGCAGTCTGTGCAAAATGAGCAAGAAGGGGGTGTGAGCTGGGCCCTGCATGCAGCCCTGGGGATACAATGATGGCACAGCCCTGTTTGGGTTAGCAGACAGGAGCACAAGTGCAGGTTATGTTGGCTCAGTGCTGGAAGCCCTGAAAATTGTAGAGGCAGTCTAGCAAACCCTGACTCTTCTCCAGGTGCTGGTGAATTCTGCAGCAGTCTCAACCTCAACAGGTGTTTATGCTGCTCCATCTGCAGGCTTCTTCTCAAATTCTGCTGCTGTTGCAACAGCAGTTCCCCCTCAAACAGCAGTCCAGCTAGTCACAGTATCTCTCCTTTCTGTAGGGAGTATATGCACCATGCCTGTGGACTTGGATGTCAATGGTTTTTGTTACATCCTTCCCTCCTTATTTTTCTTTTTTCCCCTACCTATTCAAGACAAACAGTTTAAATTGTTCTGGTTTGGGGCTGTGGTTTATTCTGTTTGGCTGGTTTCTTTTTAAACTATTTTTTTTAAATTATCACTTTCTTTGGCTTACATAGTTACTGGTGCCTTAACATTTGTTAACTTCACTGCTGACTTGCTTCCATCTTTTGAAGAGGACAGCTGCCCCTGAATTCACTTGAGAATCAGAGGTGTCTACTTCAGGTTCCTCCTTGCCAAATTCTGCCATCAGTGACAAGTGTTTCTAGAGAAAGTTGTTCTGAGAAGGCAGATGTTCATGGTGGTTCCCTTCTCCCGTGTTACCTAAAGTTCATTTTCCTCTTGAATTGAGGTACTACTGGTCCTTAAGCTTTGCTATCTCTTACAATAGTCACTTGCTCTGATGGTTAAAGATCTATTCAAAGATTTGGTTTTATGGTCCTTAGTTAGCTTGTAATGATACTGGAACCTTCCCATCTGCTTCCAGACTTCCTTGTGGACATCTTCAAGAGATGACTGAAGAGAACTGTGCCAAAGCTCGTAGATAGCACTGAGATGACAAAAAAGTGCAGGCTTCTTGTGTACCATAGCAGCTTGCTTGTCTGAGGTGCCATTGCCAATTTGACTTGACTTTTGTTTCCTTCTAATTGTAGCAGTTTCTTCGGTGCCATTTCCAGTTTACTCAGCTCCTCTTTCTCCAGTGGGTGAGGTGGGAGAAGCTGGTGCCGTTCTTCCGCCTTACTCCTGTGACCCCAGTGGCAGTGATCTGCCCTGAGGTAATGACACTGTTTTGTGCTTCTCCTGCTGCTGCTGCTTTTGGGCATGCTCCTGACTTGTGTTCTCCATGGAAACCTGAGAGAACACCTGAAGTGAGCAGAAATGGCTCTTTGCAGCTGGTGGGGAGCGAGAAATAATATGGCTGTTTCTGCTAAAAATGTGTTAATTGTCTCTGTTCTGAGCAGCAAGTTTGTATATGTTTGAAATTAGTGATCACTGCAGCTTTAGACAGCACCTGAGAAAAACACACCAAGGGCAAGGGTGTTTGACCTGTATCATGCTGCTTCTTGCTGGAGAAATAATTTTCCTGATAACTGATATAGAAAAGAAGAATAAAAATAGAGTCTGTAGTTGAGGGATTTGTTTAGCAACACAAAGATGAAGCTGTCTGCTGTCCTGCAAGCTAAGTGCCTGTCAGCTACAGGAACATGGGTACTGCTGGCTCTTCTGCCATGTAACTTGGTTTCTCTCGGTGGGGGGTGCTGTCAGGCAATCCTGTCAAGTGTGTCACTGCTGTGTCCCTGCAGATGAGTGCTCTGTGACACATGAAGATGGTTGTTGGGTGTGTGTGGTTCTGGATAGCTGTCCTCCTGACTGAATGACTTCAGGTATATGGCAGTTGTAGTTTTGTTGAATGGGATGTAATGCTTTGGGCTTTATTTTTTCTTTTTCCTATAACCTGTTACCTGAAGATAGAGTACAAAATAATTTAATAATGCAAATTGTTTTTATGCTTGATTTCAAGGTATTGCTATCTAAATTTCCTTCCATGTTCCCTGTGTGAGGTATTCATCAGTGTACTAATCTTAGAGGGCTCATTTCAGATAAGATGAAGAGGTGCTCTTGTAGCTACTTGAAGTGTAGGTATCATCTGGGAGGCTGCAGAACAACTTTGGGCTGGAATGCTATGGATTTGTTCAGTTGCATTTACCACGTAACATGTTTGTCTTGTCAGCAGATGATCTGGAAAAAGGCAGGTTCCAGAGCACTGTGGTCTGTCTGCTCACAGACCTGCTGCCTTCACAGGTACTGCTGATGTGCTCTGCAGTAACTCTGTTCTACCAGATGCTCTCAATGCCTGGTTTTGTTCATCTTGAACGTTCTGTTTTCCACGTCTCCGCTGCAGTAGGATCATTGTAGATGAGACTGCCCACCTCAGTATTTGATTTTCAGCTTTAGCAGAATGCCCTTAACTGAGGCTTTCAGCACTTGGAAGAAATGGGTGTTAAGTGAGCTGACAAGGATCAGGAGTGAATATGAATTAAAAAGCTCCTAAGTCCCTGCCTGGAGCTCTTCAACTGAGTCACTCCAGAATACTGGCTGTATCCTTCTTGGCACAGACTCTAGAAACCTATAAGGCTTTCAAGGTTGGTGGTTAAATGGGGAATTGTTTGGAGCTTTCCTGTTGTCACCCTGCTGTACTATAATGTATACAGGATTTATGCAGCTGCTGTGGAGCAGTGCTGGGGAAAGTAGGTGGCTGCACTGGACCTCAACTTCTGTGCACTTTGCTAAAGATACTCAGGCCTGGTGTTTGAATTGGGAATGTGACTTGTCAAGAGATATGGAAGTCCTGGACCTGAGAGGTAAAGCTGCTTTGTGCTTTTAGCATTACTGGTCCATCTGCTTTTGTTGCAGTTTTCATTGTTCCTTGGATGTTTTCTTCAGTAGAGCTTAGGGCTTATGAGGTGTGTTTATTAACATGGGAACACGTTTATTAACAGGGTTACCTGAGAAGAGGAGGCTTAGGGGAGACCTTATCAGTGGTTACAGCTCTCGGAAAGGTGGTGGTACCAATTTGGAGATCAGTCTGTTTTCCCAGGTAACAAGAGATGGAACAAGAGGAAAGAGCCTCAAGTTGCACCAAAAGACATTTGGTGGTTGGTTAAAAGATTGCTTTGTATTCCTGTGTTCCAGAGACTGCAGCAGTGTTTGGGACTGACCGGAGCTTCCAACCAGTACAGTCAAAATATTGCTCTAGGTTTTGTCCTGATGCATTGCAAGATGAGTTGTTATCAATAGTCATCATGGTCTTTGTATTTTCATGTCAGAGTGGTTAACATTTTTTGTCTTAGCTGTTCCTTCCTGAAGTAGTTCTCATTCACTGAGGTCTGACTTGATTTCTAGGCATCTTAGAAATAGAAACAAACTGGTCTCCTACTGTACTGGATTCTGTTGCAGCATTCCGCAGACATCAATGTTTCCAGTATCAGTTTGTTACTTTAGACTCCCAACTCTTCCTTTGTACTATTGTTACCACTGCTGTGAAGCAGCTGTTTCATTCAGCTCTCGTACTTGTTTTGCATAAACAATTGAAGAACAAAATCAAGCTTAAAAAATATCCCCAAACTTATTCCAAATGTAGATGCAGTTTCAGTGAGGTACTGATGCATTGGCATTTCTGTCAGCATTTGGGATATTTTCAGTATTTTATTGTCTGTGGTCAATGTCACAACTAAATCACCCAGGAGTGAGCTTACAGCTGTTGAAGGCAGTGAAGAAAGCCACAGCTGTACCTGACCACATCTGATCTGCTTTAGACTTCGGCCATTTCCTCAGCTAGAGCAGTCTGCCTGCAGTATCACTACTCTCACCCCTCTCCTAGTTCTGTGGGTAAGTGTTCCAGTGGCTAACTGCTAGCAAGCAGAGGCTGTAAGATAATTCACATCAAAATCACAAAGAGTTCTGTGGTTTTGTTTGAGAGGTGTTTATTTGGTGAGGGTTTGTGTGCATGGCTCTCTTGGCAGAGGTGCTTCGATCTTTCACCAAAGGACATGCCAAACCTGTGCCCTGTTGCAGTCAGGCTGCACTCCTGACTGTGCCCCACTCCTCTCCCCTAGCCCATACCCTCCAGTCACAGCTGATGCTGTGTCATGACATGACTGTCCACATCCCTTAACATCCATTGTGTGGATGTGTCATGGGCGTGAGTCTTTCTGAACTCTCCCGAGTTGTAAAACCTATCTGCTATTGAAGATAATAAATACTGAAGAGGAACCCTAGGGTGCTTCTGCCTGCCAGCAGCTAGCACTGCCTGTTGCTCCTCTGCTCTGCTTTCCTCTTGGTCACATAAGGGTACCAAACTGATACCTGCAGCAAGTTGTTTTCCTAGCTCAGTTGTTTTACTTTTAGCTTCCACTTCTCTCTGCAGTGCTGCTGGATGCCTTTCTCCTTTATAAAATTACACCATCAAAGACTGCATAATGTATAGAAGATACTCAACACAGAAATCCAGACCTGCACTTACCAAGTAATTGCCTTTTTTTATCATTATTATAAGGGAGGAAGATAAAACTCTTGGACCAGGACTTTATAGCTTTGAAATAAGATCAGAGTCTCAATTTGCAAGGCAGGCCTCTATCTAGAAACTCCTACACATGATCAAGTTACTGCTGTTTACCAGATTTCACTGTCAGCTGAGCTGTGGCAAGTATGAGATATCTGAGCCGGTCTGAGCCACAGGCTGAGGGCACATACAACAGCACTTACTGCACTTCGGTCATCTCCACAAGTGTGGCAATCTGCAGCAATGGGAACGCGTACCTGAATCCTGACAGGCTGTTTTCACATGTTAGGCTCATTTTATGGCAACGTTTTTATTTCAGATGCTCAACTTTGCCATCCCCGGAGCAGGTGAACAGTTTGCTGCTGGCTTTGGGGTCCCAGGGTTCACTCCACGACAAGTGTCATTCTGCTCTCAGAGCTGTGACAACTGCTTGACTTTGTTGTGCTAGAGAAAGCAAGAAAAGAATTTTAATGTCTTACAAGAGAAAGTGAAATATCCTCTAATGATAAAATTAATGGGCAATCCAACTCCCTTTTCCTCTCCTTTGTGTATTTTTCCTGTTCCCTGTTTGCATTTCCCCATCAAATCTAAACTTGTGGTCTCTGACTCTTTTTAAACCAGCGCTCTTTTAATAGGAAAAATGTTTGTTTTAATGTTTGTGATGATTATGTTTATGCCTGGTTTGTATTACTTCTTGGGAAGTATGAGGAAGAGGAGATAAATACACTGCCAAAATTCTCCTTTCTCCCTGGTCAGATCTGCTGTTTCCAGCTGCAGCACCTCTGTCTGCCTCCACAGGGACAGCTGAGGGGATGGAAGTCATTCTCAGGTGTAGTTTGTTTCCAGATCTTGGATTAGGAAGCACAGCCTGGAATTCAGAGTGTCTTAACACTGAATTTCTGGGCTTTCTGATGTGAGTGGGAAAGTGCACATCCAGCTTTTGAATGTTCTGTTGTTAAGAAAAAAAGAAAAGTAGTCTATTCTATTTTTTTTGGGGGGGGGAGGGGCATATTTAAAGTTTTGTATGTGGGTACTCAAAATTCTGGAGCTGTGGATCATTGTGGCCTGGGCTTTGCTGCAGATTTTGGTGTGGGCTGTGTTTGTTTCTCTGTATGTCCATGTTTCCCTTGTGCAGGCATCTTCTGCATTTCAAGCAAAATGAACTTCAGGCAACTCTTGTTTTGCTGGAGGCTTGACCATGAGCTCCTGATAGCTGAAACCTTTTGAAATGTATGTGTATGTGCCTAGTACTTAAGTGAGATTTGCTTGGAGGACTGCTTTGTGTGAGCACATTCTTATTACATTTACATGTTGTTCCTTAATGACTCTCTTACACTATTAATGGTAGTGCTCTGTATTCCAGTGGAGGTGATGAAGTTGTGCTGGTCTAGGATATCTTTGGCTGCCTAGTTCAAATGGAATTAGGTAAGTGGTGGAGTCACCATGACTGTTAGTGTTCAAAAAGCTAACAGATACGGCATTTTGAGACATGATCTAGTGGTCATGGACATGTTGGGTTAGAAGGTGCTGGACTTGGTGATCTTAGAAGTCTTTTCCGACTTTAATGCTTCTGTGATGATTTAGACTTCTTTGAACAGAAGGAACTGCATTCATATGGTGCATTACCAGCAATCACAGAGGTTTGCTATTTTCTGTTGTAAAGAAGACATAATTAATAACTTAGGGTTGGTTTTTCTCCCCCAGCCAGGTATTGATCAGCTCCTGCCCAGGAACACTTGCTCAGATTTGGGCGGCTGACTTCACTAGAGGTAAAGGGGACTATACCATGTCTCTTTTTATGAAAATACCAAGATAAATCTTCATAGTATTGGAGCCCTTAAGTGCTCCTCTGACCACTGACAGCCCTTGAGAGATCCTTGCTGAACATAATTTACCAAAACTATGAAATATCAAACCTGTTGCTGTTCGTAAATGTTTATTATCAATAGGCAGCTGGAAATGTTACATCTGAAAAGGTAGAAACACCTTGAATTTCAATAGGCTTACATCTGTTGGGAAAAAAAAAATTAAATGCTTTTTATTGTTTGTTTGGTTTTTTTCCTCCAGTTTACAGTTAAGCTAAAAATACACATAAAATAAATAATTTTATTTATTCTGTACATCATTTCATTTTTACATCGTAAACGAGGGTGTGACATGAAGTTTGCGCTACGGACAGAAGGGATGCAAGTAGAAAAGTACATAAAACTAAGCATTTGTTTTTGCTTTTTGCTCTTCTCCTCTTCCCCCCCCCTTTTTTTTTTTTTTTGATAGTGGTGGCTTTTACTACTCAACTGGCAGATGCTGAGGTCCCCACTCCCTTTTTACATACACAACATCCCTACAACTTCTAAAAAGCTCTTTTGCCTGGGAAAAGCCATCTAATTTTGGACCAAAACTAAAGGAATAAGGATGGGGGGGGTGGGGTGGGGGTGTGGAAGCCTCACTTTTTTATCCCATGAAGTAAAATAATAATCTAAAATATGCTCAGGTGTGAAGCTGTTCCTGTGGTAGCTCTTCTTAATGAAGAGTTGATGTTACATTAAAATTTGATTGCTCAAAACAACCGTTTGCAGCATAAGCCCAGCTCTCTAGGGCTTGCCATATAGAAAATAGAGTACTCATGCATCTGCTACTGTCCTCTGCTTCTCAAAGAGCCCTAGCCCTCTAGTTCCTACACCTACCTTATAAACACATTCAGTAGGTTAAAGTAAGACTGTACAATACCCAAAAAATACACAGACCAAAAAGTGCCCCCTTGCTCAGAAACAGCTATCTAAAAGTCAAAAGGCATTTTGCTCTGTTGGCTAAAGGTATCACAGTGTTCTGCTGGCTCACATGCTAGAAGGCCAGCTCCTTCATTTATCACATCTTGTCCCAAGCACATCATTTCTTCTGGCTCAGGAATTGGTGCTGATATGGAAATGCTTTAAATGGGGGGTGTGGTGTGGGGGAAAAAAACCCCAAATGAACTATGCTGAAGGAGGACATAATAGCGAGGACTGGGCTGTGCTGCCTGCCATTGGAGAGTCACTGAGTGCGCAGGAAAAAGCACTGCCAGGTCAATCTGGCTTTTAAACTGGTGGGTGGCTTGAGCTGGATGGAGGTTTATTTTGTTTTGCAGGTAAAAGTGTTTCCTTGAACCATGAAGCACTGTGCAACGTTGAGAAGGTAAAGGATTGAACACGTCTGCCTTTAAAATACTTCTTTAGGTGAAGCACTTTCTCTTTTACAAAGAATCCTTGGTTGTGAATTTGCTCCAGAGCTGGGTGGAGGAAATTATGTGAATAGTATATAAATGACTTGTTTGTAGAAGTGTAATGGCCTGGAATAGGGAAAGAAGCGGCTTGGAAATGAAATTGGATCCAATTACAAATGGTTGGGAGATATACTAATGTGCCTAGCCCAGAGTGCTCCCTGCCTCCGCCACAAAAACAGCCAGTGTGGGATTTTTACAGTGGTTAGCTTTCAGGTTACACCTTCCCTGAAAAGTACAGGTTATTTTGGAACTAGTTTATTTCAGATGCTCCTCCAGTAAGCCGAATTATTATTCACTGTAGTCTCACCGCTTCTGAATTTTTTTCACCGTCACAGGAATGAGTCATTGGTGCTTCCAGCACCCCTGGGCAAGCTGCAGCCAGCCATGGCACCTACCTCAGATCAGGCTGAAGGACCAAAGAGCTCCTTCACTGCATCCATCCTGTAATAGCTCCATTCTGTAGGACTGTGGAACTGCAACAGAGGTGGGAAAGGGATGCTGTTTCTTTAGAGATCAGGCTTTGGACATGTCTGTGGGACAGCCAGCATGCTGCAGGCTGAGTTCTCTGGTTAAAAAGGAACCCAGCCAAAAATGAAACCTCTTTCTGGTTAATGAAATAATGCTTTCCTCTGGGATTTTTGGCCTTTTAGAAAGGAAAACAGAAATATCAAATTAAAGCTTGAGAAGTCCCCAGGGATGTGGGATATACACTAACTGGTGTGAAAGCAGCAGGTGCTCCTGTAGTCTTCTGACTGTTAGAAAACCCTGCAGTAAATCGCTTACAGTGTTAGCAACTGTCCAAATATCTGGTGAAGAGACCCTGCAACTACTGACGTTCCTGGAGGGGAGCTCAGAACGCTCATAGTGCCCTCTGCAAGTCAAATGTTAGAGCTCCTGTTTCTCAAACCAATGACCTTTATATCCTTAGTAAGCAATAGAGAGAAAAGAATTGTGCCTACAGAGAAATCAGGGCAAAAAGCCACCTCACAGGGACACAGGAATCAGTTTCCTGCTGTCCAGGAAAGGTTCCTCCAGGGGCCATGGTGCTGGTGACATGTCGCTGCCCAAGGTGCGTGTCTGGGAGCTTCTCACCTTGCTGCTTGGGGGCAAAATTGGCAGGAGAGCAATGGCCTCCCTTTGTCTACCTCCCTGTGACACCTGGTCATCTGCGTGGCTTGCTGCCCTTGCCAGGGATGGGGTGGTTGGACTAGATGACCTTTAAAGGTCCCTTCCAACCCAAAGCATTCTGTGATTCTATGAAAAGTGAATACAAAGGATATGATGACCTGTGATGAAATTTCTCTTATAGCCCTATTCCAGTATCTTGCCGTGTGCATCAGTGCTGGGCTGCCTGTGGAACCTCTACATGCTTAGAAGTCTGTCACATCAGCCAATTTTCACCTCTAGAAAAGGTAAGGTTTTATATTTATACATTAATATATTTAAATACTATTTACAGTGGCTGCTTCTGCTAGAAATTTATATTACATGTACCATCAGGAAAAAAAAAAAAAGATTAAACACAAATACAGTAGGGTGACATTAAAAGTGAGACATAAATCACAAAAGCAAGGATGTTTTAAGAGTTTAGGCTTCCAGGGTACACTGCTCCTGCTCGCTCTCTACTGCAGAAATTCCCTAAAGTCCCTCTGCAGGAATCCATGCTAGTTTTGTTTTTGTTTTTTTTTTTACGTGGAAAACTATGGTAATGGTCATACAAGTGAAATCCTAACCTGAAGTAGTTGTAAGAAAATAAAAGAACATACTACTGCTACCAGTATTAACTACTCACTGTATATAGCGCCTTTAATTTGAAGATCCGAAAGTGCTTCTAAATAATGAACTAACCCCCCCTGCGAGGTAGGTAAGTATTATTATCCCTATTTTACAGATGGGGAAACTGAGGCATTAGAGGCTCAGTGACTTGCCCAAGGTCACAGGTGAGTCAGTGGCAGAGGTGGGCACAGAGCTCAGAAGTGCTGCTGGCGAATGCTGCGCTCCAGCTGCTCTGCATGCTTCCTCTGGAGGGGCCACCTACACCAGTACTGCAGTATTTACATATTTACCAGTCCGTGAGAAATATACAAATGCAGTTATCCAAATGAGCTGCAGCTATGTCAGTTGATTTCGTGTTTCTGAAACAACTTCTTTAATCTCTGACCTGAGTACGAACACCGTCTAGCTCTGCTGGAGATTCTTAACCCTGGATGTTGTTCAGCTTCTTCACTGGTGATCATTTGTGGGTGTGCTGCCTGAAAAAGCCAGGTGAAAGTGATAAAGAAATAAAACAACTTCAAGAGCAAGAAACTTAAATGTGAAGTGGTTGAGATCTCTATTATTCCTAACTCCTTGCATATGTATCAGGCTTATTACTGAAGCCTGGAGAATAAAGGCTCGGCATGTACCAGTGGGGATACAGATGTGCATCCTAAAGCCAAGCCAAGGGAAAGTTTTGACTCCTCACAGGAGAAGCTTGAAGTGCCCCATCAGCTCCTTCCCCTGGTCTGCCTGGACAGACAGCACAAGGGTAGGTCATTTATTTCTCTGAAAGAAAGAGTAATTTTCACTAAACCCTGTTTTCTTCCTGAGCAACTGGAAATGGAAAAATGCCAGTGGAAACCCAAATACTGTGACTGCAAGTGAATTTTTAAAACCCACAATTTTGCTTATCAAATGTATTTTTCACAAGATACTTTAATGTCCCTCCTCTGAAGCTCCTGTTTTAGAGTAATAATTCACCAGCTGCTCTAATGTCTATTGCTACCAAAGGGGATGCATAGATACAATCAAACAGCATTTTGCCTTTTGGGGGCCCAATCTAACAGTTTTGCAAACTCCTGGACACAAGTATTAATCACAGCCAAATCAAATATTTGTGTTGAATTCCAGAGTCAGCTCAGGCTCGCTCACAGCTGGGAGCTAGAAACTGAGTCATGAAGCAAATCCCAGGGGAGCCTCAGCCACGCAGCCATGTGCTGTATCTCTTGCCTTTACCAACATTACTGAAAGATTTCTGCAGCCTTCCTTATCCATCAAGACATTCCAACATGGCCATTCCTACCTCTGCCCTTTCAGGACACAGCACAAGAACATATCTCACACTGTTTGCTCAGAAGGGATTTGTGCTGCTTGGTGTCAATTTTGGGGGTGGGGGGGCCACCACTGCAGAGTTAATTGCATTTAATTTTGTTACTTGTTCATAGAGTGCTGCATTTGAATGATGCAATATCATCACCACCAGTAGCAGTGTGCTTGCTCTTGTAGAAAACTTTCTACTGTCCAAGCACACAAACCCTGCTTCTGCCCCAGTCTCAAACGCAGCTGATGTAATCTACATAACCATGCTTGAGTTGTTTTCATTCTTACTCCTTACGCAGGAAATGCCACAAAGATCTGCTGGCCCCATGGCAAGCAGAGGTCAGAAACTGCAGTCTGGATAGGTGAGGCCTAAAACAATTCAACCTTTTTCCTTCATCCCCCTATATCAGCTCTCACTAACATTCGTCTTTCCACAAAGGTGCTCAGTTTGTTTGTCTTTTGTTGTGAGCTGCTTTTGAGAATTGTGTGCAGCTGGCTTTGACTGAGCTCTCAGCCTGCCATGGATTTGCTCTTAAGACAAGACGGGTGCAGGGTTTCTTTATGATAAGCAGTGAGCTGCTTTTGACGGTCACATTTTGCAATTCTCCTTGTGTAGCGCCAATGTCAGTTTGCTCAGCCTTTCATAACAAGGAGAGGCAGTTTTCCACAGCTCTAACCCTGCAATTAGCATGAAAGCCTCAAATCTTTTGATCCAAAAATGCCTTAATACATCCAGAGGCTTAAACGTTTTGGACTTCACGCTGCATGCTGGTGGCAAGTCTGGTGTCGTTTCTAAGCAGGGAAGACAGAAACATTTGTGTGTCTGTGCTTCTCATTGCTGATTTGTGTTGGCACCAGAGCTGGCCTACAGCCCTGGTCCCCAGGAGGTCTGTACTGAAAAATTCCCGGGAGCCTGCTGTGCTGGTATCTGCAACTCTGCTACAGGAGCTGGCTTGCACTGTTTGTCTTTTCCTCTGGTTTAGGTGTGCTCCATCACCCCCTTCAGATAATGCTGTTGGAGGTACCCAAAAGGAAACCCCAAAGTGTTTTTTTCTTAGCAAGAGGAGAGAGGCAGGTTTAAAACTTAAGCAGCTACAGGTGTCACAACACCTCTTCTGTGGGGGCCTGCTGTAGTGAGACATTCCTCTTTTCCAGCCCCTTCATGCTTCATGCCAGGAGAGCTGCTGCTGCTGCCCCTTGCTGATTAAACCTGACCAGTGCCAAGGGGAGGTATGGATTTTCCAGCATTTACGTTCTTACAAATGCAACTCACAACTCAATTCACAGAAGAGGCCATTTTTGGCAGCCACCCTTATCTCCTCCAGGAACACCACCTTCAGCCTGGCTGCAGGAGTACAGTTATGAACCTGTGCCACAGGGGAAGGTCATTTTTGAGCCCCTGGTCACCACTTGTTCCTTCAAGAAAGCAGCTCTCTAATGACAGGTCTGAAGCATGGGTGAGTGAATGCCCATCCCTTCTGTGACATTGCTCAGAAACAGAAATAAGTTCAAGTATCATGCTGTTAAATGAAACAAAATTCACTATTATTAATACAACCATTTTGCCCTCAACGGGGTTGTCTTCTACTCCCTTTGCTGCTCAAGAGTGGTGGGCCCTGTCCTGCCATTACCACGACTGGTGAAATCAAAGGTAACATCTACTGCCCCACTGCCTTTTGCTGCACCTTAGAAAAGAGACTGCAGCGACGTTCTGGGATGCCAGATGCAGTTTGAGCTGCTCTTGTTTAGGTTGGTTTTCAGCATTGCAGCTCACAGACCCAGGGAGGAGATCATCCTTAGCATTTACCAGGAGGATATCTTTTTCCTAAAGCCTGACATCCATCCAAGAGGCAGCAAAAAGGCAATGCAGTAGTGAAGGACTAGGAGATTCACAAACCAGACAGCTTGTGGGGCATAAGGGCAAGGCTGGGTGCTGGGGTCTAGTTCGGCCCATTAGCAGCCACAGCTGGCTTGGGATCAGTTCACCTATGCAGATGTTGGGGGCAAGGCCAGATGTTGGCTTCCACTGTCAGCCTAACTGGAAGGTCATTCTGCTCACTACAGGGGGAATTTCTTATAGGAATTAGTTAAAGAAGGAAATCATAACATATTCTAGCTGGATGACCAAAACGGTCTCTTACTTAGTAACAATTTACAATACTAATATAACAACCTGTAAAACAACACACAACCAAAAGATTGGAGGTCGTATTGCTTAAAGAAAACAAAAAGCCAGGTGTGAGTTGAAACCCTTTCTAAAAAGAGTTATTTAAATAGGATTTTTCAGGCTCCTGCTAAGCCACTGCTCACCAGCTGGTTGTGTTGATGAGGAAAGCTGAGCAGGAGGCAGAGCTGATGGCGTTGGATAGCAGCAGTGACAGCCCAGCGGCAGTGGTATGACGAGAGCACTGCAGAAATCCTTCACTCGGCCACCAGGGCGTCTGAAGTCTGTGGGGTCTGACGACCAAGTGCATCCGAAGGGATTCCTGTGGCTTACAGCGACCTTGTAAATGGTGAGACGTTTAGTTTAGCATTTGTGAGTGTTAAAAAAAAAAAAAAAGTAAATTGGAAAAGGTGCAGATGGCTAGAAAACAGGCTAACAGAGCTTTACATGTTTTTCACCCGTGGACAGAAAAGAAACAGAAAGGCTGAATGAGATGAGAGCAAACAATGAGGAAGAGTTAGCTGTGTGAAGATAGCTCTGCTTATAGCCGAGTGGTAACGTGGTCCTCCTGCCCATCTTTCCACTGGTTTATAAACAAGTCACAAGCCTCTCCCCAGGAATCAAACACATCCTCTGATGAGTCTATAAGTTTGGAATTAGAGGAACAGATACTGGAAGCACAGTGAAGGGAGCTGGTACAAACCACAGGGCACTCCTTGCTCTGTCCTGTAAGTCTTGTGTTCCCACTGTAGCCCACCTCATTGAGGTTAATTTCACTTTTGGAACAATTCTCTTCTTTCTCTTTATCAATCTGAGAATATTTAATGTCTTTCCACATGTAGTGTGGCTGAATAATTCCGTCTGAAATAGTGTACATGGGTTCTGAATTTGGTTCGGGTACATGTCCATTCATCTTGGAGAAAAGCAGGCCCAGTCTCTTAAAGGACTCCTTCTTGGAGCTGGAAAGTCTCTGGACTCTATTTCCGTTCCGGACAAAGGAGCGCTTACCAATCCCATTGCTTTTTGGCTTCTCCTCCACCATATCGATCCCAGACATGGTTTTAATCAGAGCAGATACATTGAAGTCCTTTTTTTTGTTGGCTACATTGAAAGATACACTCTTAGCTTTGGGTTTTTCCCCAGCACCATCCTCATTTGCTTCGTCCTTTTGTGACACCTCTGTGCTGCTGGTAGAATAACTTCTTCTCTGGGGCTTCCTATTTCCTAAGAGATCGAGAACTTCATAGCGAAAACTTGAGATGTCCTGTTTCAACTCCTAGGGCAAGAAGAGAGGTGAGTTGCAGTCAGCAGCTTTATCTGTGATGTGAAAGAAGGATCACTTTCCCTTGGGAGAGCCATTCAGAGTCATACAAATGCCTGACACCAGATCACAGGTACAAGAATGCCATGCACCATTATGCAGGGACACCAAAAATTGTACTGGTGATCCTGAGAACTGAAGAGCTCACATGATCTTTGTCTCTAAAGGCTAGGGGATCAGCCCTCCTGACCAACCCTCTCTGCCCTACACCCCAGAAGAAAAATCTTATTTAAGACAGTTAAAGAGGAGGGGAAACTGCTGCAATTTAGCAGTCTAGCAGAGATCCTGTTTAGCTGAGAACCCCAACTTTAACTTTGCTGGTAGGTGTTCTTTGTATCCATGAACTCGGACTCATTCTTCGTCTCTGAGTCAGGATTAGGAATGTGATGTTGACCCAGATACTTCATTCCTATCATTTTCTACCACTTTTGTCTACATAACATAGCATACTAAAATCTGGGAGCTAATCAACACTCAGCCTCCACAGTCCTCTGCTCCACAAACCTTCATGTGCACCTCGTATTTAGTCCCAGCTCCCATAAGAGTCCTGTTTTCACTGTAGGTTACAAATCACCTTAAGTTAGTGTGAAATCCGCAAATCACTAATTTCAAAATAAACTGTTATTAAGGAATAATAGGTTACCTTGAAATTTTCTTCAGTTAAACCTTCGTTGGTTTTGGAGGTTCTTATCATTGCCGCAACATACCTTTTCACAAGATTCCTTATCACTTCCTGGAAGAGGAAACAACACAAGGGAGGCATTCAGCTGCTGACCAAACTGTTCTGAGTGCTTTTCACTGACTTCTTACCAACTGGTGCTGTCCTGACTCTGCTGTCTAAAAAAGAAAATCACTTACCCTTAGAACCAGAGCAGTTTATTTAAAACAGAACAAACCTTTGGACAGGGTTCTATAGCTCCCATCTTGAATGCTCCCTTCTTAACTGCAGCGAGCAGGTGTTTTGCTTTGTATGTGTGAGAGTTGTGCAGAAAAGCTTCTTGATGTTCTTAAATGTCCCCAAGCCATTGCTTCCACTGCTGCAATTTCAGATTACCTATCTCATATGTATATGCTGTGTATTCTGATAGGCTAAAGCTTGCTGTTATGTGTTTGAAAGCCATGGAGGGTATGCTGACAATAAACAGTCTGAAGAACAGCCAAGAGCCCATGGGGCAATGCACATTCACATTAAACCACAGCTGCCTGGGCAGGTTAAAAACTCCTTTCAAGGCTGCTGCAGTGCCTGTGGACAACACTAGAAGGACTGAATCACCATCCCAGTGCCTGTGTTGTCACTGTGTTACCCGGGATCTTTGTTACAGTACAGTTGGTGGTAGAAGAGATCCATTTTGCTCTGTGTTCATGTACCTCCTTGCTGGCTTTACCCAAGCAAACTGGTATTTGAGCTTGTACATTTACCTGTGTAAATGGCAAACATACACAGAGGTTGATCTCTCTGTACAGTCAAGGCTACTCCAAACCTTCCCTTCACTTCCCCCATTTCATTAAGAGTATGGATAAGAAGTCTGAGCCACACCGAGCATGAAGATGGACTCTGCACCAAGGTTCTATCTGCTGGTACCCATAAGCTGTGCTGTGAAGTCAGAAAGTACCAACTGTCTGTTGTCTGAAGTGACTAATTACGTTAAACGTCAACTCCAGATAAAAACAGTCTTCAAAAAGCAGGAGGTATCTTAAGTAAGACAAATTGCTACTGGCTTTGTACGGTATAGGCTGCCCTGCCACCTAACGTCCTGGAGAAGTTTTTGCTTTCCAGCCTGCTACCATAATAAACACCTCACAAGAATTCAGGTACCGAATCTGGTGTTTTCAGCAGTTTCATCCTTTTGTAGTGTGCTGGTTTGAACTAATTGGAATATTTGAATGAGAAAGTAGACTATAGGCTGAGAAAGGAAAACATTACAGTGTCTCCTTCACTCATTTGTTTACTGAAATGGTATAAAGTTAGAATCAAAACAAAGATAAGACAGAGCTGTCTGAGCTATGCTCACTGCTGCACATCTCCCTCTCCCTGCCTTAGCTGGATCTGAATAACGTCACTAACTACTTTCCTGCTGCTAATTCCCCTGGCTGATCTACCTTTGCTTATTTGGCATGTAAGAAAGATAGTGGGATAAGATTGGGAAGTGGGGGAAGGAGGTAGGGGGGGTTGGAAAAAACCCTCTTAGGGAGTCTGATCTCTGGGAGGGCTGTGGTGTTTCTGTATTATCTTTTCACAGTATATATCTGTAAATATCTGTTATATATTGTAACTGTCTGCTTGTATAGTGTGCAAAGCTGTAAATATAAAGCTTCATTTCCTTAACTTCCAGCTNCAAGGAACTGCCGAACCATTACGTGTGGGTTGACTTCAATGAGCTCTTGTTAACAGACAGGCTGAGAATAAACAAACCCAACAACATCTAGCAGAGGAAGCAGTCCTCCTTCCTGAGCCCTCCAAAACAAAAACGCCCAACCAGTGTCTGAGTTAGGGATGCTTTTAAAAGAGCAGGAGAGGACCATTCTGAGCATGCAAAACGCTGCAGAAATTATTTTGATCAGGGTTGTGTGAAAGCCTGGTGCCTGTGATGGCAACAGCCGTGTCAGTAGCCAGACTGATAGCAGCAAGTTCTCCACTACTTTAGAAGGGTTGAAAAGTAGCAGCGATTTACTGAACCAGTCCACCTCTGGTGAGGACACGTTTAATTTATGATAAGCAAAATCCTCTTAGAGGACCTTTTTGAGATATATTCGAGAAGCAAGCAAGAATACAGATATTAGAAAATGAGCAGGAAGAAGAAACAGTAAGGAAAAACCTTGTGCTGAAGAATTTTACCTGGTAATGTTGATTCTGAATCAGGTTGTCAGCATGCCGCTCCTGGAAAGAGAAAGGCACAGCTCTGTTACCTGTGTAGTCTTCTTGGAGCTCCTGACAGCTCTTAGCAAGTTGGGATCCAGCAATCTTCTACTGTACTGCAGAGCAGTGGCCCTTGTGATCCCAAGCATGCACAAGCACCCTCAAAAAATGAAGTATGAAACCATGCATCTGCTTACTGTGAATGTTTTGAGGTTTTCATGCCTCTTCTGTTCATTGTAAGAGTCATTGCCAGGGCACAGCTGATTGTGAATCCACTTGCAAAGGTACCAGACTGACTTGGGGCTGGGAACAATGTTAAAAGGAGGGGGCAGAGTGGCACCTTCATCAAAGTAACTCATCCAGAGCTTCGTCCGTGCAAACTTCCACTCAATATCTGCATGGTCCTGTATGAGAAGGAAAGAGAATATAAAGAGCTTCAGACAGACTGTCCTGGCCCAGACGTCAATGGCAGAGGAGGTGACGTGAGCAATGAAAGATTTCTCCAGCTGCAGGCAAACAAAATCACTTCTTCCGTCTCCCTTGTTGGGGTGTACTTAAAATCAGTGTGAAACGTAGTTAGAGTAAAAATACCAGCCACTGAGAAATGACAGCAAGGTTCAGCAAAAAGAATCTCCCATGCTAAAGCCCAGCTTTGTCCTTTAGAGGCTGGGCTTATTAATTCACCAATACAAGAAGCAAGAAAGCACATTTCTTGCTTTGCTTTTTGCTAGCACTTTTATTACCGTTGTTTCTCACGTCCAAATCCAATGAATTCTCACATTCTTCCCTGCAAAAAGATCTTTCATAGTGGTTTTTGATTTGTTGGGGTTTTATGGCATCCATTAACTCAGCTCTCATAAGGAAGTGCCACACTTTATGGGTGCTGTATTTCAAATCTCGCCTCAGCATTACCCTTAACACCAAAGAGGAGACATTTCACTGTTTGGGTTTTGGGAGGGGTTGTTTTCATTTATGTTACAGCCCTGCCAGCTTGCTGTGCTCTTGTTTTTCATCCCAACAAAGCACAGGTAGTGAGCTAACAGCATCATTTTACAGCTGCACAGGTAGACAAACAGGGCACACAGCCCCCAGGAAAGGAAGGCTCAGGCTATGCAAAACACAGACCTTATAGACCACAAAATGGGGATCTCCACACCAAGCTATTTGCAGTCTGCTTTGCAGAGTCAACAAACTCTTCTGGCCCACTAACACTCCATACTTGGGTATGAGACCTGGGTACTGCCTGGATTCAGATATTGCAGCTATTCAACATTCATGCTGTTTTTTGCTAGTTTTCAACTTTTAAAATGGCAGGTTTTTATGTTCTGCAAAAAACTTGACATTAGACAGAAAAGAAAGGAAATAAATCAGAGACTTGGTTAGGCTGGAAGAGATCCTTATGGTCATCAAGTCCAACCATTAAGTCAATACTGCTAAGTCTGCTGCTAAACCATTCCCCTCAGCACCACATCTACATGGCTTTTAAACCCCTCCAGAGATAATGATTTCACTGCTTCCCTGGGAAGCTTGCTGTAAGGCTTGACAATCCTTTTGGGAAGAAATTGTTCCTCATGCCCTACAAGGAGCAGCTGAGGGAGCTGAGGCTGTTCAGCTTGGAGAAGAGAAGACTCAGGGGACACCTTATTGCTCTCCACAACTACCTGAAAGGAGGTTGTAGCCAGGTAGGAGTTGGTCTCTTGTCCCAGGCACCCAGGGACAGAACAAGAGGACACAGCCTCAAACTGTGCCAGGGCAGGTTTAGGCTGGATGTTAAGAAGAAGTTCTTCACAGAAAGAGTGATTGGCATTGGAATGGGCTGCCCAGGGAGGTGGTGGAGTCACCATTCCTGGAAGTGTTTAAGAGGAGGCTGGACGAGGCACTTAGTGCCATGGTTTAGTTAATTAGAAGGGTTAGGTGATAGGTTGGACTTGATCTCAGAGGTCTTTTCCAAGCTGGTTAATTCTGTGGTTCTATGAAACCTCCCCTGGTACAACTTGAGGCCATTTCTTCCTGTTACTCAGGAGAAGAGACCAATCTCCATCTCACCACCATCTCCCTTCAGTGAGTTGCAGAGAGCCAGAAGGTCTCTTCTCCAGGCTGAACAACCTTTGTTCCCTCAGATGCTCCTCCCAGGACTTGTTCTCTCAGCCTCTCAACAGTTTGAAGCTCTCAAGCCAGAGAGTGCTGAGCACAGCTCACAATCAACAGCATACTGCAACTGTGTGGTGTTGCCTCTGCTGAGTGCAGCGCTAAGCTGTGCCATTTCAGCTGTTCAGCACTCGTGCTAACAGTATTGACACAGGATTAAACCACAGCCGTCAGGATCCAGGCTAAGGAACGGCACAAGGCAGGAGAAAAGCACAAGGCAGGGGTTTTAGTTTCTGAGGAGATACCAACCGAGTTGGAACAAGCTCTGGAGTGAAGGATGCTGGGCTGCGGCTCTCAGAAACAAGCAGCGAAGTGTAGGACAGGGAGTTTAATAAAATATAGCGGCACATCATCCTCAAAATATTACCACGCTGGCTTTCTGCCTATGCTCCAGTGCTCTGACATGGGTAAAATATGCTCACACTCTGGTAGTGACGTGCAGCTGAACTCCATTTCCATAGTGTATTCCAATTACATGCAGCTCTCCATTTACAAGGACTGCCTCGCTGGCCCAGGAGCACATTGCTCTCTGCAGATGGTCAGAACCAGCCCAGGATGCCACTCTCCTTGGCCAGCTTACAGGAAGGGCTGTGTTCACAGGCAGACTCAGACAAGCAGCCTGCTGTGCCACTTTTTACTTCATACATCCCCAAACTCATAAGCAAGGGAAGTTGCAGCATCACCATGGAGCATTAGAAGTTGATGGTGGTGGAAATCACAGAAACACAACCTTAGAGGTTGGAAGGGCCCTCCAGAGATCATCAAGTCCAACCTTCCTGCCAAGACAGGATTCCCTAGGATAGCTCACTCAAGAACACATCCAGGCAGGTTTTGAAAGTCTCCAGGGAAGGAGACTCCACAACCTCTCTGGGCAGCCTGTTCCAGTGCTCTGTCACCCTCACTGTAAAGAAGTTTCTCCTCACATTGAGGTGAAACCTTCTCTGTTCCAATTTGTAGCCACTGCTCCTTGGCTGATTGCTTCTGATCACCAAAATGAAGATCTGGGTGGTAAAAAAATGCAGTCTGCAGTAGCAGCCTCTCCTTTGCCTCTACCTGCAGGCTGCACAAGCTGGTATCATACCAGCTTTTGTCCCTCCTACTCTGGTTTAGTGCTCTGAGTTCTACAACCAGCTTCACAAGACATCTCCTGCTCAGAGTTAAATGCAGAGCTGTACCTGCATCCTCCAGCAGCAATCCTTGCTCAATCATGCCCATCTTTCTACCTTTCTACATGCCCTTGTTTGGGCAGCTACAGTTGAAACAACCTTCAGAAGGACAACCAGCAGCACAGGCCAGGTGAGCCAAGGGGCTGCTGGAGAGGGTAGCTGCCTGTGGGGGAAGCAGGAGGTGGCAGAGAAGGGGATGAAGCTACAGCTTTCTGTACACCACCTGGGACTGCTCAGCCTGGAAAAGAGAAGGCTTCAGGGAGACCTTATTGTGGCCTTTCAGTCTTAAAGGGGCTTGTAAGAAGATGAAGACAATCTTTTCAGCAGGATCTGTTGCAAGAGGACAAGGAACAATGGTTTTAAACTAAGAGGGATATTTAGAATAGATAGGAGGACATTTTTCACACAGAGGGTGGTGAAATACTGGCTCAGGTTGCCCAGAGAGGCAGTAGATGCCCTATCCCTGTAATCATTCCACATCAGGTTGTGTGAGGCTATGAGTAACCTGTTGTCACTGCAGATCACAGGCTCACAGGATGTCAGGGGTTGGAAGGGACACAAAGAGGTCATCAAGTCCAACCTCCCTGCTACAGCAGGACCATACAATCTAGCTCAGGTCACACAGGAACACATCCAGACAGGCCTTGGAAGTCTCCAGAGAAGGAAACTCCACATTTGGAGTTGAAACTCTGTACTTATCCTTGTTGAACCTAATTTGGTTCCTCTGTGCCCAGCTCTCCAGTCTATCCAAGTCCCACTGGATGGCCACACAGCCTCCAGCTGGATCAGCCAAGCCTCCCAGTTTGGCATCATCAGCAGACTTGCCGAGCAGACTCTGCCTGTCTGTCTGTGCACTCATCAATGTCATTGACAAAGATGGTGAACAGGATTGGCCCCACCACTGATCCCTGGGGGACTCCACTGGTTACAGCTCTCCAGCTGGACCTGGCACCATTGATCACCACAGATGTGCCTGCTGACTGCAGGAGGGTTGGACTAGACAAGCTTTACAGGTCCCTCCCAACCCAAACTATTCTGTTATTCTATGACATGCTCACTGCCAGGGAAAACCCAGTGGTGACTACACCTTGAAAGGCTGCAGCCAGAAGGTGTGTTGCTGGTTCAGCCATCTGAAACATTTTCTAGGGGAACAGCCACAGGAGCCTAGCACTGAGTCATTCTGCCCTGCTGTGAGTGAGCCTCTCTCAGGGTGTGCAGGAGCTACAGACACCTGGCAGGACTGACAGCACTGTCTGGGGCAGCTGGAGAGGGCAGAGTTCTTTTGGCTAGAGACAGCTTCTTTGTCAATACAGAAGTAGGTGTGTCATCTTGAGGATTACAGAAGGGAGAAGGTAGTGTGGGGAAGGTTATAAATCCACCCTTCCCTTCTACAAAGCTCCAGTGGCAGTGGTGGGATGGACTCAGGTGCGGGATCTTCACAGCAATTTCCTTCAGCATGTTACAAAAAGGGAACAGCCTGGGCAGAAAACGTGGCAGAGGTGATGAAGCAGAGGGTGGTGAAGGCTGTTTGCAGAGGCAGGCAAAGCAACGCTGTGGCTTGGGGACTGCAAATCAGTTTCTGGGAAAGGAAGAAGGGGAAGTACTAAACCCACTTTTTCTGCATAGAATGTTTGCTTTCTGTTCTTTCTTTTAAAAATAGCTCAAGAGGATGACATGTGCTTGACTAGGGGCTGAACGCAGGTGCAGAGCAGCTTGTGGAAATTAGCAGGAGGTTCTCACTGAGGAAGTTTTATGATTGGCCTGAACAAACCCCTGTTGATCTAAAGGTCTCTGCTGGTGAGGCTGGTGGATGCTGCCTCCAGCCCCACCTGTATTCCTTCCTGTGCAGTCTCACCCAACAAGTGCAATGTAACCACTCCTAAAAGACAGAGCCTGTGCACAAAGCTCTAAGTATATCTTTTTCTCCTCTCTCTTTGCTGATGCTGCCAATTCCCCAGGGTTTACACACCCAGCCTGTCTCAGTTATTCACCTTGATCTTTTGAGAACCTCAGCAAATCAGATCAGAGCTCCTGGCAGCAATTTTGTGCTGGAAATACATTGCAAAGAGATGTTTCCATCTTACTGAGAACACTTTTGTGTGCCAGGAAACCACCATCTTCTTGGTCAGAGCTTCCTAGTGCTGTAAGCAGTGCAATCTGCACACAAAGCAACAGCCTTCCTAACTCCCCTCCTGCTACCATCCTCTAGCAGTCACTTCATACCCAACTCAAACCTGAAGCATTCATGATCAGCCAGGGTTGGAAGGGACCACAAGGGTCAGCTAGTTCCAACCCCTCTGCCATGGGCAGGGACACCCTACCCTAGAGCAGGCTGCCCACAGCCTCATCCAGCCTGGTATTAAACAGCTCCAGGGATGTGGCCCCAACCACCTCCCTGGGCAACCCATTCCAGGCTCTCAGCATTCTCATGCTGAACAACTTCCTCCTCACATCCAATCTGAATCTCCCCACCTCCAGCTTTGCTCCACTCCCCCTAGTCCTGGCACTGCCTGAGAGCCTAAAAAGTCTTTCCTCAGCCTTTTTGTAGGCCCCCTTCAGATACTGGAAGGTCACTATAAGGTCCCCTTGGAGCCTCCTCTTCTCCAGACTGAACAGTCCCAACTCTTTCAGTCTGTCCTCAATGCAGAGGTGCTGCAGCCCTCCGAGCATCCTTGTGGCCCTAATCTAAGCCAGCTCCTCATTCCTTGCCCTGGCTGTGAATGTGGCTCAGTGGATGCCAGACAAGCTCCAGGTTTTGGTGCATCTCCCCAGTGACTGCAGACCACTGGGCAAGACTGATACTTTTGAAAGCTGCCCAAGTCCAAGGATGCTTTGCATGAAAGCCATTGCAAAGACTTCACAGAGGGGTGGAATACTTGAACACCAACACAATCAGAGTCCAACCTAAGCGTCCTTTCCTTGCTCAGCCTGGGCCTGGCCACCACACCTTCCACAAAGCTACACAGCAATGGACAAGCCCAAAACTCCTGCTGGATCATTCTGTTCTGCACTAACTGCTGATTTATGAGATGGGTCACAGGAGGTGGCATCCTGCAGCCCATTCTCAGGGCCAGCCAGCACAGATATAACCATGAGAGGTTTAACAGAGTGGGTTTCATAAGACAGAGGGCAGAAGGAAGCATGGGCACTCTGCTTCTGACAGAGAGCACCAAGGGGAGGTCAGCTGCACAAGATGTACCCTGCAGCACTGCCGTGGCAAGTAGCCTGGAGCAGAGAGGCTGTGCAGTGAGGACATGACCCTCACAGAGCTGTGCTGTGTCACACAATGCTCTCAGATGACAACTTCTTGGTAACATTTCTAATAAGCTAAAGAAACGCACCCAGTGTTCACATGTGTGACCTTGTTGCTTTAAGAGTTTAAATCCCAGTTTGGATTGCACTGTCTTCTCTGAGCTTCTGTTGCTCTTGCCCTTGTTCTTGTCACCATTTCCTTTCAAGCACTGCTTATCACTTCAGCTATAAAACACTCTACTTAAGAGGGCCAAGCCCTCAAGCTCAAGGAACACACAGACTCAAGAAACCAGCTCTCACTTTTCTGTGAGGAAAAAAAACCAAAACCCACCCTGTATCACTTACTGCAATGCAAATGTGTCATACTGGCCACATAATCCTCTTGCAAATCTCTGCCATTTGAAGTGAGAATTAATCTCCCATAAAGATTTCCCTGTAGGACTGCTGAAGCCATCTTACTGTGGCAGTTGTGAGGATCCTTCTAATTCAGTCAAAGCGATGTGTTCACAGATGTGCCAGGTTTTAAATAATTACCTGCTACACTAATTATCCAGGATAATTCAAGCATTAATCTCCGTCTTTATCTCCATGTAGAAAAATCTGTTGTTTACATTTTGCGAAATGCTATCCGTAAAGATTTCCATCACCATCTCCTTGCTGGGCCATATGGTTTAGATCATATTTTGCCAAGCAACAGCCAGCTCCTCAGCTGGTGATGACCCAGCCAACAGACTCCAACAAGGGCAGGCTGTTCCAGTTCTCTGTATGAGAACTGCCACAACCTCTTGGTTCCTCAACCTCTTCCATGTGTTCAACATTTCAGCTTCGCTACAGCTGGAAAGCTGATAGAGAAAAAAATGCTGTCACCTTTAGCATGCAAGAGCTAAAGCACAGAGCTGTCCTTTTGGACCCTTGCAGCACACCAGGGCAGAGGAGCCTGATCTGGTCTCTTCCATTAGCATCTCTCAAAGTATCAGTATCAGCTGAGAGCTGATGGGCTGAAATGGCTTATGGCAGCTGCCTGCACCGTGTTGTTGCACACTGTGGTGTAGGGCTATGGTACAAACACTCAGCTAAGAAACAACAGCAGCCAGATAGGCACCCTGAGACCCTTGCTACTGAAAACAATCGCAAGAGAATCAGTTACTTAAGCTCCTCTGTGCTGCACAGAGGTGCACAAGGTGCCCCTTCAAGAGCTGTGCTCCTGGGATTCAAATCCTCTGTGCACCCATTTTGGAATGAATAACATGAAAGGCCATCCCGTGCCTTTCTAGCGGGCACCAAAAGGGCTGCACGTGCCTTTCCCATGCTCTATTATACAACAGTCAGTGGGCTAAGATGGAAATCAGGCTGCTGCCTGTCAGCTGCAGCTAGAGATGGCTGTGACAATGCCCTCAGGACCAGGCTGTCTGGCCATGGCTGGGTACCTTCGAAGCAGGCAGAGGAGGCTCTTCCCCTGTGCCAGGAACACTGGCAAAACCTGGCTTGATATCTGCATCAGGAGTAGCAGGACTGCTGTCTGCTGCTCTCCTAGGGGATGCCAGTAGCAGCCCCACAATATTAGGAAGTACCCAAGCTGTAGTCTCTTCTAGGAAGGCAGAAGGAGATGCAGCTTCACCTTTAAAAGGTTCTTGCTGACGTATCTTATTTGCAGCCTTCTGAGTAAGGCAGGCTCATTGCCCAGGAGGCACATGAACTTCAAAAGTGCTTTTTTGCTGTGTAATTAGCTGTGCTAGAATCCATTAAACTCTATTTATTATATTTCTCTCTCACGTGCCTCTTTATTGCTCTTTGCTAAACCCAGAGCAGGAAACAGCACAGAAAATATATCAGCAATGGCTTTCAAGCAGCCTAGCACCAGAAATACACCCTTGTGTGTCCTGAACAGGAAGGCACTGCAGAAGAAGGGGCAGAAGAAAGTTAATCTTTGCAGAAGCCAACAAAGACAACTCCTGTGCAGCTTCCAAGTGGTTAACTTTGTAATACATGTTGGGCAAACTGGTAATAGCATCAGAAGAGCTTGGGGGTTTAATGACTAGCTCAGAGAGGCAAGCAGCAAAAATCCAGGCAGGCTGTTTGACGTAAATGCTGACTGTTTTTCAAAGAAAAAAATATGTCATAGAATGGGAAGAAAGAAAAAAAAAAAAAGAAGTCTGAGAAAAAATCAGAGCCCTACAAAGGCAATTAATGCAAAGGTAATTCGGCTGCAACTGACAACAAACGACTTCCCTTTCAAAGCTGCGGATGAAGAACTGAAGGATAAGAACTTAATAGGATCAAATCCCAGAAATAATACAAGAAAAAATACTAAAGCAGGACAACCTAGCATTAGATAAAGCAATTAGAGCAGTTAGAGAATGAAAGAGCCAGAGAAGAGATGAAAGTACTGGCCAGCACAAAACCCTCCCGCTGCACCAGGTAAAGCAAGAGGAAGTCTTGACCAGACCTTCACACCAGCGAAGCTGCGGTGGCCTCATGCCAACCACACACAGCTTTGAAGAGGACCCTGTGGTGGTGCCTTGGGGAGAACAAGCCCAAGGCAGACACAAAGCAGCAGATAAAAAGTGAAGAAGCACCCAGATGCGAGGGAAAACATGCCCAGGAGCTGCAGAGCATAGTCCGGGCACCAGCACACAATGCAGGCAAAGGCGGGGTGGGAAGGGAGAGCTGCTCCAGGGCAGCAGCTCAGCTGGGGATGTGGGGAAGCTCTCGGGCTCCAGCAGAGAAACGGATGTTCATGAAGCATAGACAGGTCCTGAAGAAATGCTCATAAATAAATATCAGCCCTGAGATACAAGAAAATAGAATTCTTCTGCCAGCATGCAGGTAAAGGCTTGATTTCAGGAAAGAGCTATCCTGCAGCAAAGCCCTGGGCTAAGGAAATCAGAGCACAAGGGAGACACCTCCCAAAAATCTCAATTTCTAAAGAGCAGAAGTTTCAGATGCCATCAATTGGATTGCAAACCTTGAAAAAACTGAAAGCTGAGTGAAGAACCCTGCCACAGCAGAGCCCATAAAAGAACACACTCTTAACAGAGAAGTCAGGAATTTTGCAGTGTCCAAGGTCCATCACTTCAAACGGATCACAAGAATGCCCTGTTCAGCATCAACAAGACACGGAACACGGTGGCTCTTTCCTAACCAGATGGACAGAGGACTGCATCTTTGGAGTGTAGGCCAAGAGGCTCGGGAGTCACTGCAATGGGGCAGGTCAGTGGCTGCAAGGGAAAAGAAAACCACAAATGGCTGCTGAACACACAAGGTCAAGCAATGAGCACGGGTGTTCCTGCAGAGGGACACCACAGCAGACCACTCAGCTGTGCTGTGGCACTGACCATCGTGCACACATCATGCACACCCACCCTGGGAGTGAGCTGCTTTCCCCACCTCTGGAGAATTGGTACCTACTTGGGAAATGCTTGGCTGTTCAGATCTTCCATGTGCAGAATATATCCACAGCAAGGACTGCTACTTCCACACTGCAGCTGGGTTATCTACAGACCAATTACCTTTCCAGTGTACTGGCTGGAAACAAGGATAATAAATGAGATGGGTGGGGAACATTCTCTCAGAGCAAACACAGGCAACTGTGGATTGCGCTGGGTTTAGTGCAGTTAAATTATCTAAACTGACACCTTTTGGTTGGGGTTTTTACATTTTTTTCCCCTTCAGTCATATTCCAAAGTTCAGTTTTTATTTTAATAGTCAAATAAATCAGAGCAGTAGGAAGGTCATGCAGACAAGCAGTTCTCCAAAAAAGAATCGGCAGGAAGAAACAATGAGAAAGATATCACTGAGGCTTTGTTCTTCCTGCCATCCATTCTCTCTCCTTTATCATCACCCGATAAGAGCCTCTTTTCACACTGGAAGTCAGAAAGATAAGGTGCATCTCTGCTGATAATGTTAACTACCTCCAGCCAGGTCAAAATTAAGTAACTCAGACATGCCCACAGAGCAAGGGTGGGTTGAGAAGGGATGGTTAACCCACAGCGCTTGACTGTTACTACTACAGCAAAAAAGAGAACTTTGCCTCATTGCTACTTGTACTATTTCCAAAAAAAAACCCAAAAAACAACGCTTTGATCTTTTTCTGCATAGCTGGTCAGCCTGGGATTTGACTCTTCCAAGGAAGAAGTGCCTTGAAATTTACTGCTGGACTGCTGGGAACTAGATAAAAAGGAGAATCAGGTAATTCTCTGTACCCTTTTATCTCTTATTTCTTCCCCCCCCCCACCCCAAGAGAAATTAGTCCACAAGGGGAAAAAACAAACAAACAAACAACAGTTAGGATCCACATGTGAATTTCAGATGCCAGGATCCAGTCTCTGCCATCAAGAAGATGTGATTTCAGCTGGGAAGTGTGAGGTCAGCTGTGACAAAGGTTTTTAAAGGTCCAACAGTTTATTTAACATGTTATTTGTACCTTTTGGATTTCAGCTCTCGTTAGGAATCATCTCAAAGCATGTGTGATGGTTTTTAACCACAGACTCCTATGCTACAAAAACGCTAAGCAGACTATCCAGTCACAGCAGGACAGTACCACAGTGCATTCAATACTGGTCTGACCCTAGGAGCTGGTTTCATGTGTTGCTGGCATTTCTCCGAAGCAAAGCTCTGAGCCTCACTTATCTCCTTCAGCATTTCAATCTTTCTACGCACACACGTGCAGCCCTTCTATCCTTTCCTCAAGTAACCAAAAATAATCACTCCCAAGCTTCCAGGGTTAGGCAATGAAACCATCTACAGGCATCCAGGTACCAAATACTTTGGTATTTTGCTCTTTGAAGACTGGTCATAAACTGGCAAAACCATGGAGCCGAGCTGTCTTCTGCTGGCCCTGTGAAGGTCATACCACCAGTGGGAGAAGCAAGTGCCCAAGCACCTCTGCAAATCAGCCTGCTTGCACAGTCACCCAAATGCAGTGTGTCAGCTTAGCTGCCAAAACCTGAAAAACTGCTCAGAAAAATGAAGAATCCTAAACATTCCCCTCATTTAAATATATCCTTGAGCCAAAAGAAAGGGAAGCATTATAAATGTATGAGATCACTCGGGTCTAAGTGAATCTCCAGCTGTGCTGACAGCGCTGACTTGGGAGATGAAGCCACTCTTTTCTCCCCAGACCCTGGAAGCAGAGTCTGCAGCAGAGGTGCTGCAGGGGAGCAGAGAGCAGAAATGCAGAGGAGGGGCATCTAGGTTAACAGATAGCTTCCTGTTTAGTTGGATGGAGTCCTGCGTATCCTCTTTCACCTGTGTCAGAGACATCAGCTTACTTGCTAGCCTGCAGCATGGTGAAAAGCACATCTGTGAAATTCTGGCACCTAAAAAGCCATGTTTCAGAGAGTTCTTAATATAGCTGTTCCTATTGCTCAGTACCAGGTGAAAGCTCTTCCCAGATAAATCCTTTTTTTGTTTTTCACTATATTTTTCTTGGGAATATTGTTCCTTTATCTTCTCCTCTTCTGCCTTTTTAACCCAAGTCCCCTCAATGCAGAAGCACAAGATCATGCTAATTGAGCTTGTCAGGCCTAAATAAAAGATGGAATAATGTAAGGGGCTGCAACCTATGTGGCTCCATCTGGATACTTCAACTTGTATCACATAGCAGAAGCAAACCTTGCTGCGCTGCTTTGCGCATAACGGGCAGAGAATTATTGACCTGTCATATGGGGCACTGGGGTGTTAGCTACGCCAAGGAAACAAACCCCACATTCCCTACAACATCTTAAATCAGCCAGGGGTCCTCCACAGATTGTAGCTTATCTAGGGTTTTTTACTTAAATCATAGAATGGCTTAGGCTGAAAAGGACCTCTGAGATCAATGCAACGTTTCTGCTCCTCTGAGTAAGCCCCGGAGCGGTACGGCCAAGGTGATGCTACACAGGGTCAGAGAATTATCCGGATTTTCAAAGATTGAAAGAAACAGAAAGGATTAACCTTCTGATCCTGCTGACAACCCCGGTATGAGCAAGGGGCTGCAGGATCGGGCCCTGGGATGGAGAACTGGCTTTGTCTAGTCTAACAACAGAAGGAAGATGCAGCATGTGAAATCAGAGCACATCGAGTGCTTCCATTTAGAGACTCTGCAAACACCAGATGAATATTAACAACTTGATTCAAGTCCATGGGTTACATGTAATTAGGCCAAAGCCAGCAAAAAGACAAACAGTTCTACACCTTCAAATGAATACTTTAGCTTGCTAACAAAAAGCAATTAAGCTGCCTGCCAGTCTGGAGCAAGGCTCCAGGGCCTCTTGCTGCACGGCAGCATCACCACACGGTACTTCCCCTTCGCTTTCAAACAAAAATCTTTCGGGAGGCCTCCCTCATCCAGTCACAAGCTCCAGAGAGAGCACCCAGTGTTGGGAACCGACCCCACTTCTCTGAAGACACACTCCAGCTGCCCAGGAGGGAAGCTGAGAGAAGGGGTGCAGCATTTCTTCACACACATCACGCTCCATGGGGACCTGTAACAGAATCTGCCTGTCCAAATGTCACAGAAGGCACAGAGTTCAGGAGAATTTGCTATTTCAATCCATTATTACTGACAACACAAATGAGTAACTGGGATTTGGGTAATTACAGTTGCACTGCAGAAAGAAGAAAAGACTTGAGCGTGTTATGCGTGCCCAGGGGCTGCACCAGGCAGCGACCAGCAGGACCGTGGTGAGACAGAGCCCCTGAAGGCCATGAAACTGGGGGGCAAACTGATATTTAATTCAGCCAGCAAACCAAAGAATAGGCATTTAATGCCCTTTCTAGAAGCCAGTGGTTTTGCTACACCACAAAAAAGCTTCCAGAGACATTAATCCCAGCCCATATTTGCAACAAGAGTATAACAAGAGCATAATTTAATTTCCTGCTGTATGACAGAGTTAAAAAACAAACACATCTCAATTCCTCTGAAGAAATTAAAATTAATGGTTCTGAAATAGGGCTTGGGAGATGAAAACTTCCTGATGCTTTACAATAGCTTAGATGTGAGTCCAGACTTTGAAGACCTTACCTGTAGGAGGAGACAATTTACTAATCCCAAACATACCACATGCAGGGGTTGTCCAGCTCTGTATCTTGAACTAGGTTTATTTACCAGTAAAAAAAAAACCCTCCTTAGCAAAACCACCAAGCAATAACTGTGCAGATTGTGCAAGCGGAGAAGGTGCAACATTTTTTTCACAGGCCTAAGGGTCACAGATCAGTGTGGGGAAGAGAACTTCTGCTGCTGCTGTGAATTAAACTGGGTAGCAATTACTGCCATGGTGCTGAGGGAGTTCAGCCAGTGCAGAACACCAGAGGAATTTTTGTTCTTTGTAGATCAAGAAAAGTTTGATACCACTTCCTGGGGGAAATCCAAAGTCATCTTGGAAACAATATAGCAGGGAGCTGAAAAATCTTTATACTCCTCTGTGCTTTAATCTCTAAGCTCTTTACTCTGCACAAATGGAGGAAAATCCATGTGCAAGATCTCTACACTCTCACCATTTAACCCACACCCAGGGCTTACAGCAGCTGTTCTACCACCTGATGATCCCTCCCCAGCTGTGAAGGGGGACTGGGAAAAGGTGAGCGGACCCCTGGGTTGAAACGCAAGAAAAGTTTCACAAAACAGCAAAACTAACTCCAATGCCAAAATGAAGTAAATTAAATTATACTCAGCCCAGCAAATGTACAGCAGTCACAGCAAACAGGCAAGCACAGTCCACCGAACAGGATGATGAGCAAGCCCCTCCAGGGAATGGGGGAGAAGCAGGAAGACGTGGAAGAAGAGTGGCAGAGAGAGCCTCAGCCCCTACAAACTTCCCCCTTTACAGTAAGTATGGCATTTATGGCCTAGGAATACACCTGAAGCAAGCTTGGGGCAGCTGCCCCAGCTTCTCCTCCTCCCAGCTTAATGTCCTGGTTAATTAGGAGCTGCTAATGGCCTGCAGACCATGGCTAGTTCAGGATTCTGCCCCAGCCAAAGCAGAGCATACACTTCTAGTCAAAATTTCCTGAGAGTAATCACTCATTCTTAGCTGCAGATGCCAACTGTTTCTGTTACTGTACGGCTTTTGGTTTGCTATGTAAAATACTGATCATTCTCATTCTTGCCCTTCACAGTATGTGCTCATCCGCTTTACTTCATGGCACTATTTAAAACTGCACTCCTAGTCTGGTGTCCAATATCCATACCTCTCCAGTCCCAACACTGGCATCTACGTTTCAATTTGTTCATATGCTTAAGGGCCCGAGAAGGGCAGCAAAGCTGGCGCAGGGTCTAGAGAACAGGTCTTCTGAGGAGTGGCTGAGAGAAATGGAGTTATTTAGCCTGGAGAAAAAAGGCTGAGGAGACCTTCTGGCTCTCTACAGCAATCTGAAAGCAGGAGTGGGTCAGTCTCTTCTCCCTAGTAGCAAGTGATAGGACTAAAGGGGATGGCCCCAAGGTGCACCACGGGAGGTTTAGGTTGGATATTAGAAGAAAGTTCTTCACTGAAAGGGTTCTCAAACCCTATCTCAACAGGCTCCTTAGAAAGGTGGCTGAATCCTGATTCCTGGAAGTATTTAAAAGATGCAGAGAGGTGGTTCTGAGTGCCATGGCTTGCCACCAGACTTGGTAGAGCTAGAGAATGATACTAAAGGTCTTTTCCAACCAAAACAATTTTATGATTCCATTTTAAAAATTAAACATGCAGCTGTTTTTTTTATTTGTAGCAACAGCTGTCAGAGATGAACTAGCTTGAAATAACAGATATAGAAACCAACAGGAGGATACAAAATCAATATACAAACCTATTTCATAAGCTCATACCTACTTGCTAGAGCAAAGACACCACTCCAATATCACACATACACCACGGACTGCACACTTGAAGCTGTAACACCTTCATTTTCATGCACAGTAGTTAAAAGGACCTGCTTTGCTGTGATGCCATTCCCGAGGTATTAAGCATCATTGTACACCTGAAAGCTGCAAGAGCTTAACACCTCTCCCTGATAAGTCAGCAGGATGCCTGGAGCTGCAGTGTTGAGTGTGCCACTTACTGCTCCAACTCGCCTAGAATGCAGATTATGAAGTTTTCCATCCAATTCTGCTTCCCATTGCTCCTTGTGGCTGCAGAGTCAGAATTGTTGGTACAGCTCCAGTGCCTAATTCCTGCATGACATCCCAGAACACATGTAGATGGGGAATTCCTTTCAAAATCTACCTGTACCATGGGCCGCCAGAGAAGCCAAAAAATGTACCTGTGCTCTGGGACACCAATGAGGCCTAAATGTATCTGCACTTTAGGAGCCCCAGTAACACTACCACATGTTCTTGAAAAAAAACACGACAAACTGGCAGGATAGTGTCACTTCAGATGGCAGCCAATTGGCAATCCAATGAGAAAGAGTCTGTCACATAATGTGTCCTCATTACCCACTCTGCTACTTTCTGCCACTTAAAAATGGTAGAGCCACCTGGCTGCTCTCAGGTAAGTTCCACTGTCCTCCCTCTTGTCATCATGACATATTCCTCTTCCATGCATCAGGCTGTGGTTATTTCTGTCACATCTTGGAAGGTTTTGAGGAGAGACCCGGCAGTGCATAACACCCAGCTGCATTCTGTGCTGCCTGTAGAGAACACTCTGACCACAGCACAACGTGGTTGGAAACTCTGGTGTGCATTTGGGTTTTGTTTGCTTTGCCAGTGAAACATAGCTGTCTCCCATAACCAGCTCTTGACAGTGGCTTGGCAAAAGAGAAAAATGGGCTACATAAAAAAAAAAAAAATCAATATTGAAACTGCTCCAGGCTACCCCTAGAAAAAATTATTTATTGAAGTCTGAAATAGCTTAGTAAAAAAAAAAAAAATGGTAGAAAAATTCTCATTCTGTGAGTCAGGAATAACTCAAAGCTGTGTGGAAGTTTTACTCTTTCCTTGCCTTGCTCTGTTTTCCATGGACATCCTGTGGCTTTATGCTGTGTGCCTACAGTGTTTAATTGACTACTAGACCCTGATGCCCATAATGAGGAGACACAACAAAGAGCAAAGACAAAAAAAAAAACAGAGCTTCTCTTTTTTGTAACCTCGAAGCAGAAACTCATGTATATATGAGACAATGGAGAAGAGCTGACCTGAAGAGTGACTGCTACTAATGCATTAACATATTGGAAGAACGGAGAGGAGAGACTGTTTGCATTGCAGCAGTGCCACTGGCTCATTAACAAGTGGAATTAAGATGTCTTGACCACTCCACTGCAGAGAAATCAACCCTCGGAGATGCACTCTCATCCCTGACGTCTAGCTCATTTTCTCTCCCTGCAGAGTCCTGCACATAGCACAAGAATTTCTACTCACCTATTCAAGAACAGGACCTCTACCCCACTCCAAGGGCTTCTTGGTCCCCTCCCCTCCTCCCTCCCCGGAATGCTGTCATTCCAGGAGCGTTCAGTGCAGTATCAGGAGGAAGAAATGGCCAGTCTAGCAACCAGTCCACTGTGATTCAGAAAGGGATCAACATGATTACAGGAGGCTAAAAAACGGCCCGCAGTTGTAAAGATCAATATTTATTAATGAGATCTTTTATTCAGGGAAGAGATTAATCGAAGTTTGCCCTTAGAAGACACACGAATAAAACCTGTCCCTGAGAGAATGCTGTGGGCATGCAGAAATACAGGAACCTGAGCTTCAAAAGCCGAGCTGCATGCACTGCACGAGTAGAGGCTGGAAGTGCCTGCCTCCTGCCTTCCCAGGAAATGTCACTGCTCTCAGGAGCAACTGCGGGACGACAGCTTAAGTGACAAGTATCCTGTAGCATTTCCACTGTCACTCTTCCGAGCAGGGGGCTTATGCTGCACGCCGAATTCTGTTACACCTCAGTCATCTGGCCAGTTCAGTCCTTCACCCTCAGGTTCTCTCCCAAGCAACTTTCTGGCAGAGCAATTCACTGTTCCCAACACAAAGGCATTCACACAAGAGCCTGCCCCGCACCATTCACTCCAGTTAATTGTTATGATGGGTCTGGAAGTCATGTGGGACTGTTTGTAATGTGCCACTGCATCTCCCGAGAATGCCGAGCCGCCTGTACCCCGGCGAATAGCAAACACTGCTATTCTTATGCCCGTCTTAGGTTTGGGCTTTGTGTCAGTGACAAGCCTATTTGACGACAAGAAAGGAAGGGGAACGGGAGAAAATGGCCAAGGAGAGTATCTTTGTTTTCTGCTCCTCATTGCAGTCTCCCTGGAATGTGAGGAGCAGCGCTGAACAAAGAGAGAGCACTCAGCGCAATGAAAGGCACTGATAAAGCAGCTATGCCTTTGTCAGAAGCTGCTGCTCTGCTCATTTGGAAGGTCAACGGTCCAGGTTTTCTCATGCTTTTTAAGGTGATAAANATTTTGTTTTTTAAGGGGAAAAAAAAAAAAAGAAAAAAAAAAAAAAAAAAAAAAAGGCATCAGTAATTTGATTTGGTCTGTAGTCAGTTTGATTAGTTAACTAATTTAGGAGCCAATTGAATTAGCCGATGACCAGCAGCAATTGCAGAACCTGTTCAAGCAAACAATCCATACTTTGTGTAATTTAGCCAGGAAAGGAGCTCACCCAGAGATCTTTCCAGGATGCTGGAAATAGGAATAGTAAGAGAGCTGGTGCTGCTTGTTTTTCACTCTGTTTTATCCTCTGTCTTCGAGAATAAGTCCAAGAGTCATCCAAAAGCAGAGAAGGAAGTCTCTGCTCTGCTTGTGCTTCTGACTGACCAGCTAAGGACACAAATTAGCAGGACGAGGGAGGTTATCCTTCCCCTGTACTTGGCACTGGTCAGGCCACATCTTCAGTACTGTCTCCAGTTCTGGGCCCCTCAATTCAAGATAGATGTTGAGGTACTGGAATGTGTCCAGAGAAGGGTGACAAAGCTGGTGAGGGGCCTGGAGCACAGCCCTGTGAGGAGAGGCTGAGGGAGCTGGGGGTGTGCAGCCTGGAGAAGAAGAGGCTCAGGGGAGAGCTCACTGCTGTCTACAACTACCTAAAGGGAGGTTGTAGCCAGGTGGGGTTGGGCTCTTCTCCCAGGCAACCAGCAACAGAATGAGGGGACACGGCCTCAAGTTGTGCCGGAGGAGGTATAGGCTGGATGTTAGGAGGAAGTCTTCACAGAGAGAGTGATTGGAATGGGCTGCCCAGGGAGGTGGTGGAGTCACCATCCTTGGAGGTGTTCAAGAAAGGACTGGATGGAGCACTTAGTGCCATTGGATAGGGCTGGGTGATAGGTTGGACTGGATGACCTTGGAGGTTTCTTCCAACCTGGCTGACTATTCTATTCTATTCTATTCTATTCTATTCTATTCTATTCTATTCTATTCTATTCTATTCTATTCTATTCTATTCTATTCTATTCTATTCTATTCTTATTCTTTCCTAACTTCCATGATTTAACACTTCATCACCTCACAACCTGTGCTGTTAGGCATCAGAACTGGAAAGTGAGTGCCCACTCGTTTACCTCGAGTACTGTGCACACAAGACTTAGTTTCCCTCCACAAGAGCCTTAAAATGCAGAGCCATGCAGCTTTAGTTTCCAACCTGTTGACAAATTTAATCATCAGCCTTCGGGTTGGCTCTTGGGTACACAGAATGAGATTACTGAAGAGAAATCAGTTATTAACACTCATATAAAGTTTGAAAGTAGCTCCACAGCCAACTGGCAGCCCTGAGCCACCTCAGCTCAGCCCCCTCCTGCAAGGAGGTTACTCTGGGATCTGAGATTACAGGTCTCCAGAGCCAGCTGCCAGGAGGCTGGCTGGTGTTAGTGACAGAAATGAGCTCACTGCAGTGGGAAGGCTGTGCAACAAGAAATTACAGGACTGAGCTCCTGACACACACCGTTTCACATGAGAAATTAGTAATAGGAGAGAAGGAAAAAACAATATGCAACACCCACCCCCCGAGGTAAAACCTAACATCAGGCAGCAGTGGGAAGGTTCCCCTCCATAGACCCTGTCTGTTACCAGTAAATGAGCTGCAAGTGGCCCTGTGACTAGTGAGGTTACTCTACAGCAGAAGCCATGTGCAGGTCACAGCTGATCAGCCTTTTCCAGCTAGGAAGCATTACAAACCGAGCAAAAACTCCTCCACATGCATGATTCAGGCTAGTAAGTAGAAATCCCAACTACCTGCTGTCAAAAACCGGGGGCAGCAGTCTCCAGCATCCCAGAAGATAACACACTTGCTGTAAGCCAAACAGATGAGGCACACGGGAAAAAATAAGAGCAGAAAGAGAGAGAATGAGGTAACTTACAGCAATGAGCTGATAGGAGTTGTTCATCATGGCTATGAGCATGTTCAGCAGCACAACAAGAGAGATGACGTTGTAGGTCCCAAACATAGTGGCCCCAACAAATTCTGTGAACTCATGTCTGGCTTTCACATTGGTGACGTAGAGGTTCAGCAGCCCAAACACAGACCAGAAGAGTGACTGAAGGGTCTCGAAAAGTCTGAAAACAAAACCAGATTTTTACTTGGCTACCTTGGCCTGGAGAATGGAGAACAATGACTGCTTCAGGCCATGTTCAGATGGGCAACATATAAACATCAAGAACCTTGGATACCACAGAGCAGCTGCTCAATATAGGCATTGATTCTCCCCGGGAGGCAGCCCACACTCCAGCCACAGTGGCCCATTGGCCTGTGCATGTAAGAGTTGTGTCACAGCGACATCTGCCACCCCTCAGAGAGCCCTCTCCACACCCTTTTGAGATGCAACAAGCCTAACTGCCCTGAAGGGACCCAAGGTTCCCTTTCCCACTCTAACAAATGCACAGGCCAACCCTCTAATTAACATTGCCATGCTGGGATTATTATCTATAGTGGATAGATATATATGTATCTGCCATAGTGTAGACAGTTGAAGATGGGACAGCAGGGACTAGATGAACTTTAAAGGTTCCTTCCAACCCAAGCCATTCTATGATTCTGTGGTAACCTCTCCTGTCTAATCAGTGACTGAACCATTAACGTGTCTGTGGCCTGAACATTCAGGGAACCTGTTGTGAAGCACAGCATGATTGTAGATGTTACGTAGCGCACAGCAGGGAGGCACCACAAGGTAGGAGATGCCAGAAACAGACTCCACTTGCACCTTCTGCTCTAATACAGGCTGAGAGCTTGCAATTACTTCAGCTGGAAATGAACCAGGCCAGAGTGCCAAAACCCCATCCATGAGCAAGGCTCATGGCCAAACTGCAGGTCTCTATGGCTTGTTAGTGCAGCAGCTCCCACCCACCACAGTGTAGTGCCCTCAGCAGCACTGTGACAATTGATCAGTAATGACTCAGATGAAAGACAGTCATCCCATTAATTCAGCTTGAGAGTTTCTCTTCTTCTGAAATCTTCCTCCCATAGATGAACTAGACTTGACTTCACTGTGCTTTACAGCTGATGAGATCATCCCAGGTCCCTATTTGCTTCGGCCAGAGACAAGTGACCTTTCACAGCCATGTCAAATACATAATCAGCAATCTAAATAATTGCTCTATTTGGGCATCTTTGTTTGGGCTTTCCAAAATACAGCATGTATATCATAAAAAAAAAGACATTTATATGCCCGTTTAAGAGTTTCCATTTTGACCTGAGGTCAGTAGGTATTTTCAAATGCTCCTGCTAGAAAAAACAATACAAATAACTCAAATATTTTAAGAGCCCAGGAATCTGTTCTCCTGGCTTCTCTGGGCATCTGCTCCATAGGTAGCCCCCGTGCTTTATATGCAGATCTGGTTTCTTCACATTTTGTGGATGTATCTTATAGCTTTCACAGGTCAAAATTCTAAACATTCCTTACAGTAAAAATCCTTTCTCCCAAAAGTCAGGTTGTTTGTTAGACTTATTAAATAAATGATGCAGTAAAATGAGGATTATAGAATCAGTCAGGGTTGGAAGGGACCACAAGGATCATCCAGGGGTTTTGCAACCTCACCTGCCAGTTCTCTCAGTACCCACAGCTGTATCCCATCGGGTCCCATGGAATTAAACACTTTCAGGTTCTTCAAGTGATGATGAACCTGATCTTCACTTATGATGGGCAGATTAACCGTAGACTGGAAATGCTGGAGTGCTAGCTATCTTATACCTTAGCTTATCCATTAGCAATGGAAGTACTTATTAGGCTGTAGGCTCAGGGGAGATACAGAGTCCTGTCATGAATCTGAAATCACTTTTACAAGTGATCAGTGCTTTGCTCTGAACTCAAAGTATTAACCAGGAATATAACTTGGGCCCAGAGTAAGGCAAAGTTATTTACAGGTGAACATGTGTGCTGGTGGATGAGAAGCTCAACATGAGCCACCAGTGTGCACATGCAGCACAGAAAGCAAACCAGATCTTGGGCTGCATCAAGACTGCAGGTCAAGGGAGGTGATTCTCCCTCTTTACTCCACTCTGGTGAGACCCCACCTTGAGTACTGCATTCAGTTCTGGAGCACCTATTACAAGAAGGATACAGATGTGCTGGGGCATGTCCAGAGAAGGGCCACAAGGATGATAAGTGGTTTGGAGCACCTCTTCTATGGAGATAGACTGAGAGACTTTGGGTTATTCAGTTTGGCAAGAGAAGGCTCCAAGGAGACCTTATTGTGGCCTTCCAGTATCTGAAGGGGTCTACAGAAAGCTGGAAAGGGACTTTTTAGGATGTCAGGTAGTGATAGGACTGGAACAAAACTAGAAGTGGGTAGATTCAGATTGGATGTTACGAAGAAGTTCTTCACTATGGTGAGACACTGGAACCAGTTGCCCAGGGAAGTGTTAGAAGCCCCATCCCTGGAAATTTTTAAGGCCAGGCTGAATGTGGTTCTGAGCAACCTGATCTAGTGTGCGGTGTCCCTGCTCATGGCAGGGGGGTTGGAAGTAGATGATCCTTGAGGTTCATTCCAACCCTGACAATTCTGTGATTCTGTGTAGTCCACGAAAGAGACAGTGACTAATTTCTGTAACTTCAAGGCTTAGTTACTCTTTTCTCAGTCTTCAATGTCTTTTCACCATAAATGTTTCAGGTGGGGCTCACAGCACTGCAGAGAAGTAGCTTGAATGAAAGAATGGTGGAAATTGTGGTTGAGAGACCATCTCCACCTGCAGAGGATATTTTGGATCTTAAGCAAACAGGAAAGATCTCAAAGTTCTACCACTCTCCATGGCTGTGCAAACAAAGCAAGTGCCCCTCTGTCACAGGTACTTCTTGCAGTCCCTGGGGAATTGTCCGCTCAGGACATTTCACAGAATCACAGAATTAACCAGGTTGGAAAAGACCTCTAGGATCATCGAGTCCAACCTATCACCTAACCCTTCTAATCAACTAAATCATGGCACTAAGTGCCTCATCCAGCCTCCTCTTAAACACTTCCAGGGATGGTGACTCCACCACCTCCCTGGGCAGCCCATTCCAATGGGCAATCACTCTTTCTTTAAAGAATTTCTTCCTAATGTCCAGTCTAAACCTGCCCTGGCACAGCTTGAGACTGTGTCCTCTTGTTCTGTCCCTGGGTGCCTGGGGGAAGAGCCCAACCCCTACCTGGCTACGACCTCCTTTCAGGTAGCTGTAGAGTGCAATAAGGTCTCCCCTGAGCCTTCTCTTCTCCAGACTGAACAACCACAGCAGCCCCAGCTGCTCAGTTCCAGTGAGAATGACACAGCAGGCAACAAGGTGTGACTTTCTCCAGCCTTTCTCCCTCTCCTCCCTCCTCCAGTTGCCAGCATCATATCAATAAACATCTTTTCCAATTGTCTGCCGAAACCACTCTGCTCTGGAAGGGATGGTGAGGCCAAAGCATAAAACCTTAAATTATTAATGACTTCACCTCATTGCTGTCACAAAGGAATATTACTTTTCCACAATCTGTGTTTGCAATGCAGAAAATTTCCTCACCAAGAAAATATTAAACCCATCCTTTGGGAGTAATAGGAAATAATGCACCAGTAAATAGGTGTCACATTTTCAACAAGCTGTACAAACACGAGTGGCGTCCTGCTTCTCCTCCTCTTGCAAAATTAGACCTTATTGTATGACTGCCTAGAAATGCTGGTGGGAAGCAAAGGGGACTGATTGAAAGCTTTTTTACATTTATTCTTTCATTAGGGCGAGCTATGAGCAAACCTGAGCTAACACCAGCCCTGACTGGAACTCACTCCAGCCACGCTTGCACTCCCCAGCCCAGTGATATAATTTTCTGTGTCACAGGTTGCTCGTTCTTAGCCAGTCACTCACTCACGCTGTGCATCTGCTCAAGGGCCAAATGTCAGCTTGCACCGAGGGTGTTAATAACAAGTATTTAAACTTCTAACAACACGTTAAATAAATTTCTTAAGCAAGTCTCAAACAAAAAGTAACTGCAGAGTGTTCTGTCCCCTGCCAGGAGACCTCAATCCTAATGGATCCCCTCCCACTGTGATTTTGTTTTAAACAAACCTCTGCCATAAAGGCTGAGCCCCCTCAATTTCCTTTCTGTGCTACATTCTCAGTGGCAGTAGGTTTAAGCTGAATGTTGGGTGGGAGAAATCATGGTCTGTATTTAAGCCTATCTGCACTCTTTCTGTTAAGTGGTTCTGTATCATTTCTAGTTCCCCAGATATTACACCTTCTTACAGACTTCAGGAGCTTTGTTTCCTTCCTGCTGACCCAACCTTCTTTGTCTTCAGTCAAATCCCGCTGCTGTTTTTTCCACTCACCTGCTGGCAGTGAAATCTGCACAACAACTGGTTTGCACTGGTGACAGGTCCAAACCACAAGGCAGAACTGAATACATCTGTTCACCGTAGCTCCAGGGAAAAGCAGGCTCTAGCCCTGAACTTTGTGGGTTTGACCCTTCCTGAGCTAGAAGTTGCCACTTAGCAAAAGCTGCGCTTGCCAAACATTTCTCCCTCTGGCTGCTGCAGCAATATGGACACAGATCAAGGAATAGTATTTGTTATTTCATTCTTCTGCAAGAGCAGCGCAACACGTTTCTGGGGCATGCAGAGCAATTAAAATAGAAAAAAAAGACTGAGGTTTTTAATTCTGTTTTTCATTAGCACAGTGCAGTTCCACTCACTTCCTCCAGATATAGATTGGTTTAATGAGAAAATTAATCAAGCCTATGGTGTTCCAGCTCTGCAGTGGTAAACAGCAGCACGGCTGGTCTACCAGGTCAAGATGCTCTTGTAAGGCTGAAGTCATCCCCATTTCTTTTAAGGAGGGAGCCTGCACGACAGCAATGGAGTCTTTCCTCTTCCAGCCTAGTCGTGTGGCCTCGGCCATCACCTGCTTCTGCCACCAGCACAAACGTGTGGCCAATCCTTTCTTAACCTCAAGCCTTCAGCTGAGGAAGGGCACAGAGTTAGTGGGCTCGATGGCGTTTTGTTTAATTTAGCATAAAGTGGTGGGCAACAGTTTTGTTTTGCTTGCTTGCAGGGCGTGGGCCTTTCTCTAGACTGTGCTTTATTTATTTCTCCTCCCTTTGTGTTCTAAGTACTGTGCGAGCAGCCAGAACAATTGGGTGGGGGCTGATTATTATAATTATTTCCACTATTAGTAATTAAAACAAATACATCAGAAAGACAATTCCATGTTATTTTTCAGCATGTGCTATCTCTTTCAGCCCAGCCATCTGTCAGCACAGCAATTTCCATGCCAACATCTCAGGAAAGCAGCAGCTTTTCCAGCAAAAAGGATTTTGCTAGGATTTCAGTCTTACCCCACTGCAAGGAAATCAGAGTAGCGTGCAACATCATGCATGTATAAAAATGGCCTAGGTGAGACTGCTGCTGTTGCTGTCTCGTGTTATTTATCAGTACCCTTTCTCACAGGTTTATTCCTTGCTTCCTACATTTTGCTTTGCTTCACCTCCTTTCCTCTAGAATCAGACAAAACTATGATTATGGCAGGAGGAAACTTGCTTTCTCAAATATACTGATACTGAACACAGCCATAATAAAATTTTAGTTGTGGGCTCACACAGGGAGACTCTTTGGTCCAGAACTAAAATGATTGTCTCCCATTTCCAGACCTAAGAGTCTTTGGGACAGCAAAGCTCAGCAGAATGTGTGCTCCAGTTAACTCACACCTTTCCTGCACAGCCATCCAGCTCACCTGGCATTTGCAAATGAATAAACCAAGGCATTTTCAGTGCAGTGACAGACAACAGGCAAAGGCAGGTTAGACAGGGCACAGTGGAAGTCAACCATAAGAACAGAAAGGATATCTTACGTGGAGAAGGCATTGTTCTGTTTCTCACATCGGATCCCCTTGCAGTTGTTGGGTTCCTCCGAGGCACTGGTCTCGTAATAAAAATAAAGCTGGTTCAGTCCATTGGCAAAAGCCAGAAGCACCAGACAGTAGATAAAAAGGAACTTAAGGATGTCTAGCAGCATGCGTCCCAGAGAAATCTGCAAGGGTCCCAGGTGTGAATTTGCTGTAAACAGGGATATGAGACGCAGAGAACTCAAAATGTTGGATATTGCAAAGAGGGCTTCTGCAATCAGCGTCGGGTGCCACATTTCCCATTCCTCCCTCGGACGAGAGCCGTTATACTGAAAGAAACAGCAGAGGGGTACCAGTGAATTGTGCTGCAGTCACTCTGAGACAACACCAAAAGTCAAACCTGCTAATAAATACTTCACATGTAAGTACCAACCAGGTACTTGTGACATGAAGCACTTTTAAACTCCTTAGTCTCAGCTAATGCCACAAGCAGACTTGTGTTTATTGATGCCTTCTTACAAGCCCTCCCTACTGGATTATAATTCTCTGTGGTGGTTCAGGAGTTCCCTGCCCCCCCCAGTTTTGAAATAGCCCAGGCTAGAACTCAGCCAGCTGGAAGTTAAGGAAATGAAGCTTTATATTTACAGCTTTGCACACTATACAAGCAGATAGTTACAGTGTATAATAGACATTTACAGAGATATACAGTTAAAAATGTAATACAGAAACACCACACCCCTCTTAAGAGATCAGGGTCCCTAAGAGGGGTTTCTGAGCACCCTCCCACCTTCCCCCCACTTCCCAATCTTATCTCACTATTTGTCTTATGTGCCAGATAAGCGAAAGTAGATCGGCCAGGGGGAGCAGCAGCAGGAAAGAAGTTAGTGAAGTTATTCAGATTATTCAGATCCAGCTAAGAAGGCAGGGAGAGAGATGCAGCAGCCAGCAAGGCACGAAGCAGTCTGTCTTATCATTTGTTTTGATTCTAACTTTATACCATTTCAGTAAACAAATGAGTGAAGTAGGATCAAATTTTAGTTTTCTTTCTCAGCCTATAGTCTAATTTCTCATTCAAATCCTTCAGTTGGTTTAAACCAGCACACTCCCTGATGTGGACAGTGGTGGGATGATCTTTTCTTTAAAGGCTTCTGGTAAGTTGGCTGTTCTTAGCCTGAATTTAGAAAACAGGCCTTTGAGTTCACTGTTTGTGGGATCTTCACATTCATAGGTTCATAAACAACCTCCTCTTTCAACATACAAAGGGATTCAGACTTCCATTTGCAGGTCAGAAATTTCCAATTACCTTTTCTTCCTGTCTCCTCCTAAATATGGCTGCACATTCAAACTACTGCACATTCCAGGAAGAATGCCAGGGAAGAAGAAGGGAGGGAATAAGGAATGAACTACTGAGCATAAGAGGTGGATGCTTTCCCTCCCTAGTCATCTTCCAAAATGTGCCAACAGTCCAGAACCAAATTGCTTTCTTCGTATTAATTTTCTTATTACTTAATTTGTCATGGCAATTTCAGGAAAGCTGCTAAAGCAGAGGTCATAATTACAGCTGAAACACTGGATACATTTGAGTGCATCAATTATAACATTAACTTGGTTCATAATGTAACTGCAGAAGCAGAAACAGAAGAAGGTAACACAAAAGAGCTAAATGTAACTACTCTGCTTAACCACACTGCCACAACCGAATGGAGTCAAAGGCATTTTAACGTTAAGGAATAATTGTCCTTTTAACATTTGTCTCTGCTCATTTAACATACATAAAAAGGCAAAGATGTGCTTAGAATGATACAGCTAATAGTGTAGCCAGCATGCTTAGGACTCCTAAAATAATTTTTCTATCTTTTAGGAGGAAATGGTATCAGTATCATTCTGACAGACAAATTTCTATTTAAATCTGAAGGCCAAATCCACCAGCTCTCTTTTTTTTTTTTTTCTTTTCCAGGGCAGAGCTAAAGCCAAGTTGATATTTCAGTCCATTCCTCTGTATGAAAGAGCTGAGACATGGTACAAGAGCATTTCAGCATGACCTCTGATTGCTTCTGACATTTCCAAACTGCTCTTTATTACATGAACATCACGGTCCAAGTCTGCTAATTTGATTTGAAGATGGGTCTCAAAATGTTTACAAACAGGCAGACATGGTAACTTTTGCCAGCACCCAGCAGCGGGGGCGGATGGCTGCAATCTGAAAACCTCCACTGCCTGGACAGCAGGTTTGCACTGCTTGGGGGCGGATGGCTGCAATCTGAAAACCTCCTCTGCCTGGACAGCAGGTTTGCACTGCTCTTCCCAGTTCTCTTCTGCATCTTGGCTGGACACAGCAGCCCAGGGGCTCTCTCTTAGGGTTTGCCATAGATTGAATATCTAAGGTATGGAAAAAGGTCTTCATCTCTCATCTATTTTTGAAACAACCACTTAGGCTCATATTTTGGCTCTTTATGAACTGATGCTTGCCATACATATCCATACTTGGAAAATAGTAGTCTCTTCAGAGCATCCTAGCCTAGGAAACAGAAACAAGTTTGCAGAGGTATCTAATAAAGGTGGGTATCTGAAAAGGCTGGAGTTATTCAGGTCAGGCATCAAAAGATGAAACACAACAAAGATGCTCACAGAACAGTACAAGTAAGTTACACCATTTACCCTTCTTTATTACATGATAATCCAATACAGCATAAGAAAACAGATTAAGAAAGTATTTTGACCCTATAATTAGCCTGAAGATTTCATTGGTATTGGACAATATTAGGGCCCACTTTTGGAATTGATCAAATCAAGACAAAAAAAAGCCTCCACCTAAGGATGGAAAACAATGTCAGAGTGCAATTTTTTTTTTCTGCTACCTGGCAGAAAGCTAAATGTCCATGTAATCCTTTGAAGTCCTCAGAAGTGTTAGTCTATGGTATATTGGCATATATACCAGCCTTTTGCACCCTGGGGCTGTTCTATAAATAACAAAACCCTTTACAAGTCATGCTGCAAGAGGTTTTGAAGCCATTATCAACGTCATAAATTCTCATCTTTCAAGAGCATACTGCAACCCCTACGTGGCAGAGGTCAGAAGGGGACTTGTGTGAGCATGCTGTCTCAGAACTACTCCTATGTAAGATTTTATGCCCTTCTCAGAACTGTCTGACATTGGTCCTCATCAGAAGCAGACCTGAGATCAGCTAGATTTAATCCAAGTGGCTTTGACCTGTACTCACATATATCCCCAGGAGCATTCTTTTGTCTGCTGGCATACAGGTCATTGTAGTTAGGACTTACGTTTCTGTAGTTGTCACAGAGTGTATAAACAAAGCTGCACTTCCTTTGTATGTGTGGTTTGGCTGTGAGTTTATAGCTCAGCATGTGACTGAATAAATCTGTGGATGCTCGGCTCTTCTAGTGCTTTGTGTGTGAGGAAGGATGAGATTGCTAACATTTTGAGATGTGTTCCTGGATCTTTATGGTTTCCAGCATTTTTGTATCACTCTCAGTTTAAAGCCCAGCCTTTCAGCTCTAATTTCCTCACTGGTTCTGAACACAGGGAGAAAAAAAAAAAAAGATGTAATCTTTTCCTGCTTTGATGCTGTTACGGACTTGCCTCTTCAGGGAGCAGCAACTATCTTTCAGCTCTTTCCTTTGGAAAACTAACTCACCACTAGGCAGTGGTGGTGTAGAACTGCCCCCTCTCAGCGCTGCTTGCTGGAGAGATTTTGACAAAAGGCCTGCTGTTTTGGAGGCGAGGAGCTCTGGGAAATTTTCTCCTCTTTCCACCTGCAAACACACTCAGATGGGACTGAAAAGGTTTTGGAGAAGGGCTTCTGCTGTTTAGTAGGAGCTGGGCTAAGAAGCTGTATGCACAGCAAAAGAGTGTACACGGCCAAGGAGCAGACTCCAGTTACTTGATTTACACCTGTGTAATTCCACTAAGTGTAGTGAAATGACTGCTGATTCACACCAACACAAGCATCAGGCCAAGCATGCAGCTCCAACTGGCTCCAAAGAGAGCCACTGCATAAGGAAGTTTGCAGGAGGCCACTAGTGTAGTATCTTGTATGTGTCTTTGAAAAAGAGAGAGACAGAAGGAAGGGGCTTCAGCACATCCTGACTTCACAATATAAATGTGGAAGGTGGTTGAGGATGAGCTCTAATCTGCAGTCTTGCCGGAAATGGAATAGAACAGTGAAGAATCTACACAGTGTTAAAGCTCCACCATGCTCCTTTCTTGCCTTCTTGTCTAGTCTTAAACCATATACTGAAAAGAATTAGTTTCTTACAAGTCATGTTGGGAAAGGTTTTGAAGCCATTATCAACACTATAAATCCTCATGTTTCAGAGCATACTGCAACCTCTACATGACAGAGGTCAGAAGGGGACTCCTGTGAGCATGTTCTTCCATATACACTGAGATTCCTTCCTACCAGATGGAAGCCTCTTACCATCAGGCTTGCTTTTCTTGGTAGGCTTTTCACAAACTTCTCATTAGTAATCTACAGATCTGTAAGGCTACAGATCATAAATCTTGGCTGTAGATGTTTTCAGATAACCCTGCTCTTGTCTTTCCTTTGCTGTTTTATTTAAGAATCATGTTCTCACTATGTTTAGTGTCGTTGAAAGAGGTCCAGGGTCAGTATGAACAAAATGTATCTTTGGCAACCGAGTAGCAACAAAATGCACTGCAAGTGAGGAAACTTCTACCCAATGCCCAAATTACCTACTTCAGTCTTAATCAAAGAATCAAGATGAGAAGGGCATCACTCTCCTGATAAATTAATAAGCTTTCCAGGTGAACTTGCAAAACTGGGCTGCTTGCAAAGCATCTATTCCTTTTGATCTGTAATTCTGATATTGACAGTTCCTACAGCTCTCACAAGCAAGCTACACATTCTCTTGTCCCAAGTTACTGTACCTTGACGTAGGCAACAATTTTAAGGGAGATAGTTGCAAGATAGAGGGAGTTCATTGCAAAATCCATCAGATTCCACCAGTCATGTACGTACTCATTGAATCCACCATCCCACATTTCCTTGATTTCTCCCCAGATAAAACCTGTAGAAAGAAAGAGAGTTTACTGCCATGACAGGGTATTACTTGGCATTAAAGCACTGTGTGCATCTGATGTAATGAAAGACAATTCTAAATTAACAGCTTGGAAAAAATGCCTCATCCCTCCTGTCTTCTACAAAGTATGATACTGATGGTTACGAGACATTTCCCAGTTCTGTGGGGAATGGAGTCTAAAGAGATACTGAAGAGGCCTAGGTTTCCTATCCAGGGCTCCAAATACACACAAGGGGTATGAGTGGATTGGATCAGAAGAAATTGATTCTCCACGAATAAACTATGTAAGCAACGGTACAGCTTCTAACAGACTTTTTGCTCTCATAGAAACTGTAAGTAATTCATTGCTCAGTCAGACAGCACTGACTTTTCCTAGCTCTCTCTGCAGAACATGCAACACCAGTACCAGCTCCCACATGCCAGTACATTTCCTTCCTGACCTGAAAATACCACAGCAAAGAAAGAAGTGAACTCATTCTCTGTCTCAGTCACTGGATTTATTCATCTTGCTGCACAACAAGCCCATTGGGACTGCTTGTGAAAGAAGGTAGGACTCAGCAGCAGAAAGGGCACTCACTGCAGCCAGGCACCACAGCTCAGCAATGACTCACCTCTTGTCAAATGTGGCTATGGGTTTTGCAAGGTGGATGTTTGTTCCCAGATGGGCCAGAGCCCATCACCTCAACTCTGAAATGCCTCTGGGACAGTGTTTTTTGCCCTTGTGAACCTTCACTACCTCGCTGCTGTAGGGCTGAGGGGCAGCTTCTGAACTTCGTGACCAGACTGCTAAACTCACCTGGCACAATTCTGATTTTAACTAAATTATATTGTCCTCTTTTGTAGAACTTTTAAGTATGAGCCAGCATGTGCCCAGGTGGGCAAGAAGACCAATGGGATCCTGGCATGTATCAACCATAGTGCGGCCAGCAGCAGTAGGGCAGTGGTTGTACCCCAGTACTCAGCACTGGTGAGACCACACCTTGAATACTGTGTTCAGTTTTGGGCCCCACACTACAAGAAGGACAGTGAGGTGCTGGAGTGACTCCAGACAAGGGCAACAATGCTGGTGGTGGGTCTGGAGAAGGTCTGGAGCACAGGTCTGGTGAGAGGCAGCTCAGGGAACTGGGGTTGTTCAGCCTGGATAAAAGGATTCTGAGGGGTGGCCTTCTCATTCTCTACAGCTGCCTGAAAGGAGGCTGGAGTCAGGTGGGGGTCGGTCTCCTCTCCCAGAGAACAAGTGAAAGAATGAGAGGAAACACCCTAAGTTGTGGCAGAGGAGGTTTAGGTTGGACATGAGGAACAATTTCTTCCCTTGGAAGGGTTATCGAGCCCTGGAAGAGACTGGCCAGGGCAGCGGTACAATCATCACCCTGAAGGGGTTTAAAACCTGTGTAGATGTGGTGCTCAGCCACATGGTTTAGCAGCAGACTGGGTTTGACCTCGTGATCTTAAAGGTCTTTTCCAGCCTTTTGTGTGGTTCTAAGATTTTATTTTTGAGCCTAAGTTCTGTTTAAAAGCAAATGGCCATTAGGCTCCTTCATCACCTACATGCTGCTCAGGATGTCCTTAGAGCCTCCAGATACTTTGAATTACTGAGTTTACAATATTATCCTTGAAAGAAGACCTGAAACATGTGAAAAGAAAACCAAAAACAATAGCAAAGCACACCTCCAGGTGCATTGCCAGTACAGTGACTCAAAATGCTGCTCATACCTAGCCAGAGGATACTGCCTTGGTCACTGCAATGCTATTTGCCACTCAAGTTTTAGGACCTGAAGGGCAGATAATATTGAAATTAACTGCTGCAAACATCCAGATATCAGTCTTGGCTCTTCGGCTGCCAGCCAGCAGGTCAATGGTCAGGCAGGCACAATGTCAAGGCCAATAAGGTAATTTTATTACAGCTTCCTCCAATTCTTCACATGAACACAAAAGCAGACAATAAAATTAATCAATGGAAAGGAGCCTGTTGAAGAACTCGTACATGTATTTATAGTGAGTTATCACTGCTGGTTACTATAGCTACAGCAATGCTCTCTGTGCCTGTTCTCTCTCTCCTTTTATAGTGGAAAAATATTTCTTAAATAATAACCTTTAATCTGGTAAAACTGTTCTAATTCCTCCACTTCATAAACAGTCCCACAATATCCCTATTTATCTGAAACAAAGGCACTCAAGAAGAGCAGACAGCTGTAAGAGGTGAATTTGAAAGGCAGTTTTGCTTTTTTTTTTTAACAGATTATCTTTCATCTGCAAATCAGTTTTGATGAAATGCCTACCATTTCCCTCAATTTTAACCATGAAGTTAAGGATAAAGTAAAGAGACCACTTAAGCTCAGAAAAGACATTTAACCTTCTCAGCTTATTCTGAAGTTTCTACCAACACATGCATTTCAATGCCATAAATCAGCTTAATAAGATAATCAAGCTTGAGTTACCATGTGGCAGAGCTATGCAAGAAGCAAAGTGCCCTGGGTCATGATGGAAATTGATTTGTGACTCTTACATTCTTCCTTTCTTTTCCATCAGCAGTTTTAGGTTTGGCATGGAGAACAGCTGCGTTCACTCAGCACAGAACCAGCCTGATCCAGAGCCACCACAGAAACAAGGAGCTAGGGTCTGGTGTTTCCAGGAGAGGGGAGGAGCCATAGAGAGAGCTTCAGAGGTCAAGGTTTGTGAGAAGTGTCCTCAGAAACCATGGGTTTGGCTTTCCAGGTTATCAGACTTGTCTATTAGACAGCTGCAACTCACTGCTATGTGACCTCTGGGGTTTTGCACCAAACTGACCCGGACTGTGCAGAGGCTGGAGGAGAGCTATAAAAGTATGGAGACCATTGCCCATGAGCAACCCTCCTTGTAACACTTCAGATCACAGTTAGTGGCACAGCAAGGCAGACAGGAGTTTAATTAGAGGAGAGATCTTGCTTCTAATGGAGGCCACTGCTGTTGTGCTAGAGTCCTGTTTGAAAGTGTAAAGACTTCTCTCTCTTCAAAACTATATTCAGTCATGCTACCCTGCTCTCCTCCCTCAGTGACTCTACCTGCCTCTCCCATCTCAACTACCTCATCTTATGTCCTGCCCTCAAGAACAGGGACTCTTTCTTATTTACACAGCTGTGGTTGCCCTAGCTAGACTGGAATAAAAGCTTCATGCTTAGCCTTATGATGATAAAACAGGTAAGGACTCCCTCCTTCTCCTACTTACATTAGTGCTTGATACCGACCCAGTTTGTCAGCACAGAGGCATACAGCAGAGTGAGATACATCCTCCCTTTTCTGCCTTCCTGTAGGCTGTTAGGGATTCTGGGAGCCTAGGACTAATTAGGTCTGGTACCTGTGCACTGGCTCCAGCAGGAGATCAGTGAGAAGGCAAAGGCAGAGATAGACTCTCGGCACTGCCTTCTGCCACATACCAGCCAGCAGGACTAAACCAGCGTGAGAAGTGCCACAGTTTGTTACTAGTGTGACCCAGAAGTTGATTCCTAACCTATTCCTCACACAGAGCATGGGAGAAGCAGGCAGAGAGCTGCATCTGCTGTGCTTTACCCAGGGTCATGTCTAAAGGCATGTCATATGGCAATATGAACAGCAGAAGAGCCCTAGGCCAGCAGGATCTGTTGTTCCAGAAGGAGCCCAGCTGTTTTATGCAGTTACTGAAGCTGGCTGCCAAATCTCTTTACACGCTGATGAAGCTGAGATGAGGAATGAGTCTCCACACAGTCACCACGGGTGTGAGTCAGGCAGCTCTGTGTTTCTGACTTACCTAGAACCCAGGGCAGGATCATCCACTCCACAATGGTGGGAGGTGGTCCCTGCATGTGAAGGTCAGTCCTGACGATGTGCTGCGATGCCAGCAGGAGCATGAAGAGGAAGGTCAGGTAAGAGCCAGTGTGGCAGATAAACTTTATAAATGGCTTTTTAATGAACAGTCCCAGCCTGCTCTTCGGTGCAATCAGATACGCCACAGATAGCACAGGAAATAGCAGCCCAATGGTGACACAGGTCAAGAGTTTTACTGCCCAGTGTTTCCGTCTCCATCCCGGAAAGCCATCATACCAAAGTGTTGCTAGTAGCTGCTGGCAGTTTGGCTGAGCAACAAACTGAGGAGAAAGGAAAAAGAAAGATTATCCTTAGTGACTTATACTTCACATGCACTCTCCATCACATATGTGTTGAAGGTCACACAGACCCTCATCTTAAGTTTGGGACTGGCTGTGGGGTGGAAAAGCACATTTTGGAGACAGAGGGAAGAAAGAAGGGAGATTCTGCTCTTGGTTTCCTGTTAAGACTCCTTTGATGTTTTTTGGTTTTTTTCCCCTATGAGAAGCATCCTTATGTAGATCACTCACCACACGTAAGGCCTCGTGCAAAAGTGAGGCAATGAAAATTACTACAAGCTTTTTCTCCTCCCATGTGTTTTTCTTCCAGCACGTTTCTTTTCAGAATGTTTTAGGGTCTAACCACCTCAAACAAATCATTGGCAGCATATTTAAGGAGTGACTACATGATGAGGCAGGAGGGGAAAGGTGTAAAGCTCTGAGAGAGTGTGTGTGTAAGGAAGGGAGAGTATCTCCAGAACTGTGTGGGGTGCTGCACATGGTTTTGTGCAGGGAGGCCAGCATATGTGTGTGTGGGATGGGCTGGGCATGAGACAGCGTGCAGTAATGTAAAGCTCAGCCAGGTGACATCTGTTGGGAAGGAGGACAGCACATTTGTAAACGTGCCTCAGTAGTAAGGGAGAAAGCAGTTGTAAAGTGTGAGAGATTAAGCAGAGGCAAGAGAAACCTTTGATCACAGCACCAAAAGTGACACTTGAAAGTTTACTTTCACTCTGTAAAAAAACAGCTTTATGATGGAGATTTATTGCAGCTCAGTGACTCCGTTCCAGACATGCTGCAGCTGCCTCAGCCTTCTCTAATGCCTAGCAGCCTTTGGAATGCCAGGCTCAAGCCACAAGATTTTTGGTCTGCACCAGAAAGCTTTACGATCCTGATTATACCTGGGCAGCTCTGTGGCTTTCAAAAGCTTTCAGACCCACAGCTAATTAGAGACGTCTGCGAGACCAGCACAACTCTGTTTTTCTTTAGGTATTTAATTTCTAATCCATCTCGATGAAGTCACACCTCTGCTTTACTAAATTCACATTTCTCACTCCGCTCTCCAAGTTCAAAAGAAAACCTCACCTATTGTTCGGAGAATGCATTTACTTTGCTGTAATTAAATCAGGAAAATTGTCTGAGCATGGACACAGCTATCACTAAAGACTCTCCTGTACCAGTATGACTGCAGCTATGGCTGGACAGAGCTGTGTCATAAGAATCCCACTTCAGATGGGCACAGTAGTACTAGTGGCATTTATCAAGGAGAAAAGACCTCTTATAAAAGAAACTCAGATCAGTAAGTAACCTAAAGACACCAATACTGTCTGTTACACCTGGGAAGGGATCTCTGGTTTGGATGCAGTGCCACCATGCTCTTCCTGCCCATCAGGGGAGATTTCATCAGGTAAAGCATTCTTTCAGCACTACAGTTTAAAGTGTCTCTTGGAAGGCCTATGCCATGGTAGCGAAGGGCTTCTGAATAAAGAGTCTTGCTGCCATCCCAAACTGGAATGACTTTTCAATCTCAACAGCAGTCCCTGTGTCAACAGTACTGTATTCAGCATAGACATGGCCTGAATCAGCCAACACACAGGCATTTATGAGACAGTTACGAGGCTCTTCTCATCATGGCTGAATATAGCTAGCACTCCCATAGATCCTAAGTTACCAGGAGACCAGATTCTGGGTGAAAGAGACAATTTCTTAATAACAACTTTAGCAGACAAACAGATTTTAAAGTATTTGTTTACTGTCAAAACTGCCCAGTACTGGGAGGACTTTTTCTGTGCAGTTCTTGCAGAGCTCTGTCCAGCCTGCTCTAGGGTGGGGTGTGCCTGCCCATGGCAGGGGGGTTGGAACTAGATGATTCTTGTGGTCCCTTCCAACCCTGACTGATTTTATGATTCTAAGTTGAGCACTGTCACTGCCATGTTCAAAATTACTAAAGAGAAAGGAAAAATCCTTTGCTCAGAAAACCACTGATTTTGTAGGCCTTTTCAGATTTTATTAATCTATTTTACATGCTGTAAGGGACTGTTTATATCAGAATCAGCCCATTTTTGGGCTGGCTCATTCAAATATATGGTCTGACCCACATTAGTATGGAAAATAAGAACTCCAAGTGGAATACCTGGCATTTATGAAGCTAGATGTTTATGTCTTATTACTGTAATAAACATGGCTGCTGCATTTAACATACAAATGACACCACGGTCCAGAGGGCATCAGTAAAGAAAATTATTAATGCATTTAATTTGGAACCAACCTATGCATGCAGGCAGCAGAAAGCAAACAACTTCTGATCACAGAATCACTTTGACTGGCAAAGACCCTTATGAGCATAGAATCATAGAATGGTGGGGGTTGGAAGCAACCCCTCGAGATTATCAGAGTCCAACCACGCTGCCAAGGCAAGCTCACCTGATCAATGAGCCCAACCATTACCTAATTCTACTGCTGCTAAACCATGTCCCAAAGCACCGTATTTAGGTGGCTTTTAAACCCCTCCAAGGATGACAAGTCAACTACTGTCTTGGGCAGACTATTGCAGGGTTCAACAACCCTTTCAAGGGAAGAGTTTTTTCTCACGTTCACCTTAAACCTGCCCTGGCACAACTTGAGGCTGCTTCCTCTTGTCCTGTCGCTTGTTACTAGGGAGAAGAGACTGACCCCCACCTGGCTCCAACCTCCCTTCAGGGAGTTGTAGAGAATGAAAAGGTCTCCCCTGAGCCTCTTTTTCTCCAGACTTAACAACTCCAGTTCCCTCAGTCACTGAACAAAACCTGAAAATGCTATTGTAAAATTGCAAGTCTGAGGACAGTAATGAAAGAAAACAATTCTACAGAAACAGAAGAAACATCAAGCATTGGTTCTCAGTTGGTTGGCTTCTTTTTAATCTAGGATTTCAGGAAGGGTCAGCACGTTATTCCTAAAAGCCAGCAGAAATGGAAGGTTACACTGCTGCATTTTCCCATTTAAGATCACACACAGGAGCTGTGCCCAGGTGTGTTCTGTGGTAATTTACACAGTAGTAGACACTGCTGTTTCTCTGAGATCAGGCCCAACTCACTGGGGTTTTTCTTAGGGTGAAAATGAATAAACACATTTTTCTCTTTATCACATATAATAGAAAGCTCTAAGAGAGGAAGAAAACTGTTTTTCCCTTGAGTCAAAGTCATCTGAGAAATCAAATGACTATATGTTCCTCTGGTTGCTGTGCAACTTCCAAGCATCTTAAAAGTGCCTCTTTGCAGCCTAATAGCTCATTTCTAAAATCTGCTTTCTGTGCTGTATCTGATGTTAGTTCTTCAAATGGAGACAAATTCACACATCATGAAAGAGCAACTTTAAAGACCAGCTTGGCAAAAGGGAATGGAAATGGGAAAAGCCATTAAATTTTCCAATCAAGCCCATCCCAACCTCACTGAAAACAGCCTAAGGGAAATTAAAGCACACCACAGAAAGAAACTCTCCCCAGTATCACAAGCCATCAAAATCCATCCTTATTAAAGGCTAAGCACTTCCCAGTGTAGGATTTACTAACTTGTATTAGTCCAACTTATTAACCACAGATTTAAAATCAGTCAGTGCTGCAGTAGTGCAAGGACAAGCCCAGAATTTCCAGTGTGCAGAAACACTGGAACTTTGAATTAGAATGAATTCAACTAAGCCCTTGGTGTGCTGCTTAAAGAAGCACTTGCTAACTTTGTGTTAACTTGAGGGAATACAGAAATGAGGTACTTCCCCAAATAGCTCTGTGAATATTGGCCTCATCTTGGCTTCTAGGTCTTGCTCCTTAAAGTAAAGCATCAAATTCACTTAGATTAAACCACTGAATGCTCAGCTCTAAAGATTCACACGGCTAAATAAACGCAGGTAAAAGACAAAACCATGCAAAAGCCCAGCTTGAGCCCTCTTAGGTGTCAGGTAGCCTGAAATAACATCACAAAACTTCTGTTATCACCCATATTTTCACATTTCTTCATAAAGTTAAGGGACCAATCTAATTTTGGCTTTGATAACAGACCTGGAAAAGCAACTTGACCAGCTCCCCTGTTCAAGAAGGACAGAGACTTGGTGGACAGGGCACAGAAAAGGGCTACAAAGATGATGAGGGGACTGGAACATCTCACTAATGAGGAATGATTGAGAGAATTGGGGCTTTTTAGTCTGGAAAAGGGAAGACTGAGGGAGGATCTCATCAATGCTGACCAATACTTAAAGGGTAGGTGTCAGAAGGATGGGAGCAGGCTTTCTGCAGTGGTGCCCAGTGACAGGACAAGGGGTAAGAGGCACAAACTTGGACACAGGAAGTTCCATCTAAACACCAGGAGGAACGTTAAGGGTGATAGAGCACTAGAATAGGCTGCTCAGGGAGCTGGTGGAGCCTCTATCTCTGGGGATAGTCAAAATACCCCTGGGTGTGTTGCTGTGACCTTCTCTAGGTGAACCTGCCTTGACAGGGGGTTTGTACCTGATGATCTCCAGAGGTCCCTTCCAAGCTTTACCATTCTGTCATTCAGTGATTATGTGATTCTCCAAGACTATTGATGCCAAGATGTTCCCTGGCTATAAGTTCAATTGCCATGTAAGCAGGGCCCCAAATATGTTTTTTCTCCCTTTTGGAAGCTTTCCATTTGCTCTAGCTAGAAATAGTACATGTGTCTATCAGAGACTTTTATCATTTCACAGAGACATTGCTTCTGTGACAGGATTTGGTATCAAGTTAAAGTTTCTGCACAACTTCTGAAAAGGAGAGACTCTGATGATTAAAAAAAAACCGCACATTGTCCCAGTTTTGTAGATGGTTTGGAATCAGAGAAAGATGTACTGTACAGAAGCTGTGTGTGTGTTTAAGAAGAGGAGCATATGACTTGCAGACAGTGAACTTCTTCAATATATAACAAGTAGGTATCAGGCATTTGCTCAAGTACTGCTCCACTCTAGAAGCCTCTGCTACAAAAGGCAGCACAAGACATTATCCCACAGACATGATGGAGAGCATCCTGACAACTGCATTAATTACAAGAAATGCTCTCAAAAGGTGGTGTTCATGCTGGCATAGCATTGTCCTGGGTTGTCCCTACCTTAGACAAAGCCTGTACAAGCATTTCTGGGAGAGGCAATCCAAAGAGCAAGCTCCTTCTCCTTTACCTGTTAAGCAGAAATTGTCTCTAGCTGAAGACGCAGTTCACTTAAGGACTAGGAGATCAGATGAGACTCAGAGTACCTCGTGAGGACAACACTACTGTGCCGCTCATTGGTGGGCAAGGTGCTTGGTCTCCTGACTTCTGAAAATGGGGATAAGTAACCTTGTCTTTCCCAGAAGTGAGATCAGCAACTTCAATCATGGTTGGGAAGCATTTTGAGAGCAAAGACTACTGCAGTACAAAGTCTTTTATGTTCTCTCTTTCTTCCTTTGGTCTTGCCAGGGTCTTTGTGTAACATTTGGCTTGCAGCTGGCTTGTGCTATTAGGGAATTTCATTTTCAACGTTCATCATATTCACTGTCACCTGATTCTCTACCAAGGGAAACGTTTTTAAGGGAGAAAAAAAAAAGCAGCTGCTGGATGGAGTGTCTTTTTCTTACTATTTAATATTTACTGAAATTTTTATGTCACCTAAATTCTATTTCTTGGGAATTAAATGCTTTCTGCGTGCTGTGCCATTAATATAAATATCAAACACAGAAATTATGTTACACACACTCCCCCCCTTATCTATGGGGAAATCCCTCATCTCTCACAGTCATAAGTAATTTAGGATCAGACACAGATGGGCTGAGATGTGAATGCCTGGGGGAGCAACTGAAATAGCTCCTTGATAGACATCACAGGGGCTGAGCACAGTATCTCTCTGCATTTATCCTGATTATCGTGACAGCTGCCAACAGGCTCTTCTGACTGGAGTTTGTTGGAGTTCTTTTCTGTACTCTTTCTGTGGATGGTGGTAGTGACTGCTCTTCATAGACGAATAAGCACTAATTTGTAACTGCAGAGCCCTGTGTTAATAAGCAGGACCAAGCTCTTCTATCAGTCAGCTACATCAGCTCCCACTGAGGTTACCACTGAGAGTCAAATGCGGCATAGGAGCCATGAAATTAACTTAGTTCCCCTCTCTGATACTCATTTCAATGGGTTAGATGTCACCAACAGCACTGTGTCCCACAGTATCTCAAACAGGGCAGCAGGATCCTTGCAAGGTTACTGTATTTGGGGGTATTATTACAAGCTGCTGCCCTCTACAATTAAAGCAACTCTGGCTTTGCAAAGGCAAAATTTCACAAGAACTGAGCTAGGCTTTGCAGTCTGTGTGATGATGAGGCAAATGCATAAATGTCATTGCCATCTCACACTCAGCAGACAGCCCTGTCTCTCTCTGCAGAGGTACTACCTCACACCCTCTCTCTGGCAGGTTGAAGGGAGATGTCTCTGGGGACACATGTATGACCAGGCAGGGCTGAGAGCAGCAGGTCTATGCTCCTCTTCATTCCAGGTCACCAGCAGTGGTGACCCAGGCACAAAAATACCCACCCCACACACACATGTCAGTACAAGTGCAGATGGACTGGGGAGAGCACAGACTTTTGCCCTTGAGTTTCCAGAATCAGTTGGCTAGAATTTCCTTCCTCCCATGAAGATATAGGAGACTCCACACTGTCAGTCCTGTCACAGGCTTGAGCATATCAATCAATGCCAAGTCTTAACTGTCTCAACCCACAAAGCTTAACACACCCTGTCCAACAGCCCAAATGTGCCCTAACACTTGGCCTAATGTCAACACGTGTATGCATCACTCTGTGCAAAGAAGAACTTCAGGAACATTATATGGCATCGAACATTTAAAATCCATCCTCTTTCTGCTCTCCAAAATCCTGCTCAGAACCAAGTGGCACAACTGACATCCAGTGCAGCAGGCACACTCTGTTCCACTTCATACCAAGAACAAAATCTTCTTAGGAAGAAAGGAAATGCAGTTGTTGCATTGCTCTTGAAGGAAATTCCAGTGGGCAATATTCAAAGAGCTACATTTCTAAATTAGCCCAAGATAGAAGAAAGAAACTGTCTGTGGCCTAATTTGCTGTGTGCTGCAGAGAGCCAGTAAGCCCTGTGAGATCAGATACTCTACATAAGAAATAACAGCCTGCTCAAGTCTGCAGTGCTGCAAACAGTGAGATGAACAAGAAAATCCTCTTTCGTAGCACATTTCTTTTTAAAGTTCAACCTTGTTAATAACTGCAAAGTTATTTACATTCCACTGCTGAAGTGTGAGTTGCAGAGGGTAAACACCTAATGGTTGTTCATCCTGCTAATTAAATACTTTCTGCAACAGGGGGAGGGGGGGGGAAAGGAAGAAATGAGACAAAGAAGTTGGAGAGAGGCTGCATAACTCAAAGAAAGGGACCACAACGTTCCTCACCAGGTACTTCCAAGAGCTAATAGTATTTTCCAAGGAAAATACAGGATTAATACCCTATCCACACCACTGCTGCTACTCACACGCCTGCAGGCAGTGAAAGTGAAGCACTGCTGCAAATCCAAGTGGCAGCCATTCCTGCTATTAAGAAAACTGCCAGCTGAGCTGGAAGAGTCCTTGGAGAAAACCAGGTACTACCCAAATTGCTCCATCCCTCTTGCTGGTGAATAAAACAAACTCCAGATCCTCCACGGATGAACATATGGCCTCCAATTATACAGAATTTTGTCTAATCTGTTCTTAAGACACTCTAAGTGCTGATGACACACGAATCTTCACTAAAGGTCTCTATCCATAACACATCTATTGAAGGTAGCAGACATGAATTCAGCTTAAGCAGCAGCAACTGGAATTTTACCAGTGACATGAATGCTGACAAAAGGAAAGACTGAATGGCCTCTAGAAGCCTGCTACACTTCCATCAAAATTCATAGTTTTCACAAAAGTATAGTGGATTGGCTTAAATATTTAAACAGAAGAGGCCCCAGATATTCTAGGACAAAGGCAGAGGCTTGCAAATCCTGGGTACCTACCCACAGAAGGAGTTAACAAATATTCAAGCTTGAAATGAAACCTATCTCCCCTCAGAGTGCTTAAATGTGTGCTTAGCTATAGGTTTGTATTTATGGCCTGTGTCAGCAGGATTTAAGTACAGGCATAAATCCTGCACTGAATAAAGGCAAGCTGCTGAACAGTGCTTTTGGAGACCAACCTCTGCTAGCAAACACCCGGGTCAGACCCTGAGCACAAGTCCAAGCATAAGCAAAAGCTTACAGCATTTATTTTAGCAGACAGCAGACTGCAGCTGATTATTAAATTCCTGTAGGATGTATTTCAGCAAACATTCCAGGATACAGTTCTCTTAAAAAGATTAAGCAGGTACAGACTGGGTTTCCACAGGCAGAGCGCTGCAGTACAAGCAAAATTCTAAGTCTAACAATACACCTAAGATGAAGTCAGTTAATTCACAACACACTGACTGGGTTCCAAAAGCTGAACAGGGAATATTTGACACATCCTGAAAAAAAAAAAGCTAAAAACTTTTCAGAGACAAATCTTGCAGAGTTTGCTAAGTCCTCTTGCAGGCAGAACTTTAAGAGTATACAGAACTTGCAAATGAATACCAGGAGCTCTCCCAGGCTTTATCTGAAGTGGAGAAGGTATTGACTTTTAGGTAAAAACTTGGGTTTGTCCTCCGTAGTGAATTTCTAACATTTACATTAAATAAGTGATAGGTAAAGAAAGCAAATACAGGAATTTCAAAAGCAATTCAGGAGTTGTTTTAAACGCACACACACACATATACTTTACCTTATTAGCATTATTAAAAAGTTCTAAAAATGTTTTCCACAGAATGGCAGAGCAGTGGGGGTTGGAAGGGACCTCTGGAGATCATCCAGTCCCTCACCCCTGCTAAAATAGAGTCACCCACAGCAAGTTGCCTAAGATCACAATATCCAGCTGGGCCTGGAATCTCTCTAGAGTAAGAGACTCCACAACCTCTCTGGACAGCCTGCTCCAGGGCTCTGATACCCTCACAGGGAAGTTTTTCCTTTTGTTAAATAGGAACCTCCTGGGTTCCTGTTTGTGCCCACTGTCCCTTGCCCTGTTACTGGTCACCACTGAAGAGTCTCGCCCATCCTCTTGAGCCCACCATTTAGCTCTAGCTGAGCATCAAAAAGATCCCCCCTCAGCCTTCTCTTCTCTGGGCTAAACAGCCCCAGGTCTCTCATTCTTTCCTCCTCACAGAGGTGCTCCAGTCCCCTCAACATCTTCAGAGCCTCTGTTAGGACTCACTCCAGTGGTCTCCTGTCTCTCTTGAACTGAGGAGCCCACAACTGGACATGCTACTTTTCACAGAATTACAGAATTAACCAGGTTGGAGGAGACCTCTAGGATCATGGAGTACAACCTATCACCTAACCCTTCTCATTAACTAAACCATGGCACCAAGTGTCTCATCCAGTCTCCTCTTAAATACCTTCAGGGATGGTGAATCCACCACCTCCTGGGGCAGCCCATTCCAACGGGCAATCACTCTTCCTGTGTAGAACTTCTTCCTAACATCCAGCCTAAACCTGCCCTTTCCAGTCTGAGAAATATTTAGGCTGAAACTATTTCATTATGGCTCCTTTTCCCTTTCTACTTTACCTTCTCCTGAATGAGTAAATTTGCTCCAGTATCCAGGAAAGAACAGACCAGGATACTATAAACACTTATTACATTCTTATCAAGCTCTAAAGGCTACCTTTGCTTCTGAGGGACATCACTGTGGTACACGAAGGAGGAAATGAGCTTTTGCTGAAGGATGTTTACTCAGCTAGATAGGGTTTGTAAAGAAGGAATAAGAACACAAAACCTGCAGTCACAGCTTTTAAATGCCACAGGAGCTCAGTGAAGGGGGGGGGCATGATTAACCCATCTATCCATCTCACTTTTCTTGGAGTGAAGAACTATGAGGAAACTGTGTTCTCAATCATGAGGCACCTAACTGACTTGTCTGGATGATGATGGATCTGATGTGTACGTAGGAGGCATAAGGGGAGGGGAATCTCAGTTTCCTGTACCTTGATGCCACTCTGCACTAAGCGGCATAAGGAGAGCTGAAACTCACAGAAATCAGATAAATGACAATGACCACTTCCATATCCAAAGGCAGAATCCACAGCAATAATTTTGCCGTGGAGTTTATTAATTCAGGCTCTGAAAGGTGCTCAAGACCTTCAGACGTGGCAAGACTGAACATTTGGCTTACACAACACACAAAGTGTCACTCCTTCTTTCCAGCTTCTGCTGTCTATAGAAAACCAATCAATCATGTCCCTTACTTCACCTTTGGCTTCCCAAGCCTCTTCTCTTGCTGGCAAGAAGACTGACAGGATACGTGAAGTTAAGGGAATCGACAAACTCACTAAATCATTCCTGAATAGTCTTAAAACAGTGGCAATATCTTCAGCTTTCAACATATTTCCTATCTTTGTCCAAGAGATCATTGAACTTAGGAGACACCGAAAATGACTTGAAGAATGATCCAGGCATGGATCTGCTACATATTACACTACCACAAGCAGAGTCCTTGCCCTTGACTGACATGCTGGCTTTCTGTTGTTGCTGTTTCAAGTTTTTTCAAAGATTACTCAGAGATGATGTTGCTGTCAAAAGCTAGTCTTCTGCAGCTCTCTTCTCTGACAGCCACAATGTGTGGCTAACCTTCAGCAAGTCAGGACATTTAGGTGCTACACAAATAATATACCAAATAATGCTGTTTCCTCAAATAAACATCCAAGGCCCACTTTGTCAATGTGTGGAACCCTTAGTTGTCTGAATCTTTCTTCTTCTTCCACGTCTGCAGAGATTTGACACTTAAGTGCCACTACTTCCGTACAGTTCTGGAGCCCCCAACACAAGGAGGACATGGAACTGTTGGAGCCAGTCCAGAGGAAGGCCACAAAGATGATCAGAGGGCTGCAGCAGCTCTGCTATGAGGACAGGCTGAGAGAGCTGGGGCTATGCAGACTGGGTAAACAGAAGACTTCAAAGAGACCTTATAGTAGCCTTCCAGTATCTGAAGGGGACCTACAAGAGGGCTGGGGAGGGACTATGTGCAGGGTCTTGTCATGACAGGGTGAGGAGGAATGGGTTTAAACTGGCAGAGGGGAGATTTAAACAGGATGTTAGGAGGAAGTTGTTTGCAGTGAGGGTGGTGAGACACTGGCACAGGTTGCCCAGGGAGGTTGTGGCTGCTCCCTCCCTGGAGGTGTTCAAGGCCAGGTTGGATGAGCCTTGAGCAACCTGTTCTAGTGGAAGGTGTCCCTGCCTATGGTGGGGAGTTGGACCTGGATGATCTTCCAACCTAAACCATTCTATGATTTTTCTAATACGATGTAGCTGTAAGGGTTAGATTTTCATGCTGATTTCCAAACCTGATCAAACAGATCTGGCAACTGCACAAACCCATCCAGTCAGGGTTTCAAGATGGGCACCAATCACTCTACTCACCATCAGTGATCATCAGGAAAGAAGAGTGGTTTATGGCTGTAAATGTAGATCAGTCTCCCCATTTGCCACCCCAAAGGCCTGCTGCTAAGACTGTTGATAACAGCTCAGCTGGTACTACATGCATGGAAGGTTTTGCAATGTGGTCACCTGGCTGTTGGGATTGAGTCTGAGAAAAAACTAGCTTCATTTAGCACGGGCCACTGTTCACACAGCAGATGGTGACGTCACTGCATACAGTATTAATGAATGCAGTTGGAAAATGAAAGGTGACATGTGGACATTCAGTGCTTTCAAAATCCCTAAACTTGCATTCAGGTCTGTGGTCTAGGACAGATCCAGACACAGCATAACCACACCACCTCCACCACCTCATACCCTAAGAGATACAGATGTTCCAGGTCACTAGAAAGGGGAAAAAAAAAGCTTTCACAAGGAGCAGCACTGCTTCCCCTATCTAGTCCTAACAGAGGTCTCTTCACAACAGGGTATGATTTCATTCCAGAAACCAGAAGTAAAAGCCTGTTTATTAATCTTCTGAGCTGTGCAGGCTCACCAAACTGCAAGCTTTTATTGTGCCTTTAAAGAGCACAATACGGATTTTCTGCCCTGTATCGTTACACCTCCAGGCATTGTGACAAGAAAACAGACAATGCCACAGGGGAATAACTTAGCACTGCTTTTGCAAGCAAAGAAAGGTCTGTGGCTATATATCAAGATACCTGGATGGCTTTCTAAACAGGTGTAGCAGATGAGCTTTGATTTTCACACACCTCTTACTTCATTTTTCCTGCATCTCTGATATTTTTAAAAGCTCTTTTTATACAGTAACTGAAGTGCCCTTAGAAATTTGCCAGGTTTATGCATGCTCCCTAGAGAATGATGCCGTGCTTCAAACTGCAGCCACACAGTTGACAAGAGTCAAGACAGAGCTGAAAAATATGTGGCTTGCAGAATGATTATTCATTCTCTCCAGTTCTATATCTCAGGAGGTACTTGTCTATGTTAATGCCTCAGAAAAAAAAAATAGAGCTAAGACTTCTGAGGTTTCATCCTGAAAACAGCTAAGAGAACTGGTTTTGAATTAGAAAAGTAAATAATTCTCTCCTTTCCTGTCATTGATTAGAGTACAGTGAGTAAGAGAGACAAAGGTTAAGGTTTCTGAGAGGAATTTTATGCACTGCTTTGATCTAATTCAGTGGAAGTGCTAAGCAAACTAGCCATAAGTAAAACACATTTTCTTCTGAGTGCCCTGCATTGTATGTGTTCCTTACAGACATAAATAAACCTGCACAGCCACTTGCAACTACCAGCACCAGAAAAAAACCTGCAAAGCACTAAAACCCCACCAATGTGATGCTTCCCTTCATTCTGAAGATGTCAATGACCTGTGGTGGAGAAAAGCAGAAACAGGCTGAATGTACATTTCTTGTGGCTTAATGGAATGTGATACACAAGCAGAAATATGGCCTTTTAGACCAGATTCATTGCTATGCTGTGGTTACTCTACATTCTTCAGGCAATGCAGAAAAAAAAACCTTAAAGGATGTAAGAATTCTATTTGCACTCTCCCTGTGCTCTGATTCTCTAATACAGCCACAACACACTGTACATACAACAAGGCCTTATGAAAGTGGCAAGATCCTAAGTGGTGATTTTCCCCATCTTTTCTTAGAAGTACAAACAAATTAACAAATGCTGAGCTAATCTGGTGCCAGAATAGCACAGCGAAGATTGATGCTCAGCAGCTGAGCTGCGCCTTTTCGTATTAAGTCTTCAGAACCTTTCTCCTTCCAAAATTGGTCATGAATAAAAGAATCTGAAAAGCAGTAATAGGAAGACAAATGTCACATACTACAGAGCATTTAAGAAAAGTGATGAATCCCCCTGATCCTACAAAAAGAATTCCTCTCAAAAGTGAACTTGGAAGAAAAGCTGGCATGCCTGTGCTCATCGTGTTTTGCAGTGTGCTAGAGATGCCTTCATTTATTTCTAGCATTTTGTGACTGCCATGCAAACAACCATTACCCTGTGAAGCCCCACCTGCCTTCCAAAGAAAGGATCTCTTTTGCAATTAGAAACTCAGGGCACAGCCTTTCTACACTTGAGAGGAGACAGAGAGGGAGCTTGTGCACATTGCACAGCATGGTTTTAACATTTACTACCGTAAAATACACTACAAAGCTACCTTAGGGCACCTTTTAATCTTTCCTGTATAATTGAAAATTTCCCTTCTGTGTGAACAGTAATTTACCTTCTAGGATATAAGGTCTTATGGAAAACAAACATGATGGAGCAAGACATTTCTTCTCCCTTGTTTTGGCCCTCCTCCAAAGGTCCTCTTCCTCACCAGCAACACACATGTGTCACTTTATACAACACTTAACACCTGTAATATCTGGGAGTAATCAAAACTTGTAGCTTCCAGGCTTTTTGTTGAAAAAAAAAAAACAAAGAAACAACAATGGGAGATTTTTCTACTCTTGTAAAAACAAAACTTGTATTGGCATTGTCAGGCAGCAACACGCTGCCAGTGGCATTCACCTGAGAACACAGGCTGAGGTGGAGCTTTTGGTATTCTTTGGAGGTAGGACTGAACTGAAGTGGTTCCCCTCATTAATCCAGCCCTCAACCAGGCTGCTCACTGTGAAGACTGAAGCAGCCAGGCCAGATCAAAAGATGGGAGTTGTGTATACCAGGAGTATGTTTACCAGATTCAGCACAGAGAACTGAGATCTATGTCCATGGCAGGGCTGACTTCTAATTGTTTGCCAAAAATTAACCCCTAAGATCAGATTTTTCTCCAGCAGGCAGGTGCCAAAAGACTTAACAGTGGAATTTCAAGAGGCCTCAGCACGAGAAGTGTCTAATCTCCAATAGGATTTAGGCATTTACCCAGATTATACTCTGTTAAAAAACTTCTTGCCTATTTACCTGCAGAATTTCAGAGCCTAACTACCTTTAAAAAGCTCTTCTCCAAGGGCCCAGTTTGGAGCAAGAACTGCCCATCGATGTCTAGCTTTTCCCACTGGGATTTTTTTCAGTCCTTTATGTTCACTGCCATCAATCTGCACTACAAAATCGAAGGCTCTTAACTCTTCTGTACCTGGAACAAACCAGCATCTGCTTTTCAGTATGGGAGAACACACTGGGCTCATCTGAAATGCCGGAGAGAGAAAAACCCTGAATGATGGGTCTGGCAAAGACCACTCTTGAATTTCCATATCACTTGGGCTGGTAAAAGCAAAAAGCAACTTTTAATATCTAGTCCCTCCCCAGAACACCCAGTGCAGCCCCTCCATCTACAGGCAATGATCTCTTTACTGATTCCTTCTCAACAGCTTCTCTAGAAAGAGACTTGAATGTACCTGTCTGAGATGAAATGGAAGAATTTAATATTTTGGGAGTTTATTTCACTGAAAAAAAAAAAAAAAACCAAAACACCAACACAAAAGCAAAAAACAATCACAAAAGCAAACAACTAAACACTCCCCCAAAAACAAAACAAAACACAAAAAAACCCCAAACCCAAAACCAAGCAACACAAAACTGCGGGAAATTTGTCTAGCAATTAGTCTAAAATCAATGAGATTGCACATTTTTTTATGTTGAATATAAAGAACTATCAACTGTGGTAACAATTTTCAGCCACAGAAAATAACTAAGGTCCACTCTGGATTTTTGTCTCAGGCTGCTGGAGATTTGAGTTGTTAGCTTTGTCAACATTAAGCTATAAAAAGCTTTACCATCCAATCCCATTTAATATTAAGACATAAAAAGCTTCAGTGGAACAAGATGATCTACTTTCCAGAAGTCTGCTCTTTCTCTCTGCAGAACTGTCTTTCACCAAACCAAACTTGTTTCTATTTTCCTTCCTGTCCCCAATAAAATTCTCTCAGTCTGATACTCTTCAATCAAGATTAAAAGGCATTTCACAGTGTCTCTCTGCTCCCACTCATTTTTTTTTTTTCCCCAGAAGCTGGCAATGATGTTTGCATCCTGCTTGGGGTTTTGTGCTGGACTAACTACCAAGAAAAGAAAACCACTGTAATATTTAGTTGCATACAAACACCATCTCGCAGAATACAATGGGTATTTATGAACAACCAGGTAGGATGAGGGGGTTCAGCAGTGTTGGTTTCCCAAACTCATTTGTTCTGTCCCTGCCCACCAGTATTCTACCTGGAACCAGCATTGACTTCAGCTGACAACACAGGGCACATTTGCTATCATTTATATGCTGGAACTGCCATGAATATGTCACAAAACATGGAATTTGGCCAAATGCTTGAAATTCAGTAAAATGTGCCTAAAAAAAGAGATAAAAATTGTCAAGAAAGCAAGCAAAGATTAAAAATGTATTACTTTAAAATAGAAGGAGTTTCAGGACTGATCAGCACTACACTGATTATAGTTAACTCCTTCAGACTTGCAGTTCCTTGATGCAAACACAAGATGCAGACAACCACAGATAGATCCTTGGATGCTGATGAGGGTCTAGACAAGTCCTGTGAGGAGTGGCTTAGGGAACTGGGGTTGTTTAGCCTGGAGAAAAGCAGGATGAGGGGAGACCTTTTTGTTATCTACAACTGCCTGAAAGGAGGCTGCAGTGAGGTTGGGGTTGATGTCTTCTCCCAAGTGGCAAGTGACAAGATGAGAGGAAACAGACTCAAGTTGTGCCAGGAGAGGTTTAGGTTGGGTGTTAGGAGAAATTTCTTCCCTGAAAGGGTTGTCAAGCTTTGGAATACCTTTTCCAGGACGGTGGCTGAATCATCATCCCTGGAAGTATTTGAAAGACATTTAGGTGTGGTACTGCAGGAAACAGTTCAGCAGCAGACGTGGCAGCGTTGAGTTAATGGCTGGACTTAATGATCTTAAAGGTCTTTTTCACCCTAAACTATTGTATGATTCTATGTCAACGGTGATAAACAGAACCTGACATGAAGCCAGTGAGCCTCCATGACACTTAAGTAGCCCAGTAGGAGCAGTAAGTCACCATATGCTAGACACAGAAACACTGAGGGTTCAGCTCTCGCTTGTTGCATCAAGTGGCTGGTACTCAAGAGGTAACAGGCCAAAGGAAAGAAAGGAAAATCTGCATCTATCACTTGGTGATTATTGTACCCCAGATGATATGTGCAGCCATTAAAGGAGGTGGAATGTATCATATCAGACTATCCTCATGTAGTTCAGTGCATAAAACAAAGCATCAGCTGTGGGGAAGACAGTGAAAAGAGTGATGTGACAGGCTTTGCTGCTGCTCATGTCACCCTCCAGACACAGAATAATGTAATAGGCATTGCAGTTCAGCTCCTCAACCATGCAAGCTAAATTCCTCCTTCAGATAACCTGGAACATCACTGGCCAGCAGTAATATATCATCTACTAAATCCCATCCAGGTTTGGAAAGAGAAAGAAAATCAAGAGCCAACTAATGAAACTGTTGTCAGCGTTCTCCTTGGGTTCATGACCTTTATTGAATCAAGGTATAAATCTCTGGACTCCTGAAAGGCTCTGTGTCCTTTAGTTGCAGCACTATAGGCAGGAGGTTGGGTTTCTGGGGATTGCTTCTCAGTCAGGGAGATGAATCAGGAAGCAAGAATCCACCTGGAATGTCTCCAAGGTGGAGATGTATTTTTCCAACCTAAACCATTCTAGGATATGATCCACTTCCTAGAATCACATGAGCACTTTCACCTAATTAAACTGCTGGTAGCATGGAGACCTGGGACAGTGAGAGTGTTTTTTATCTCTCTTGCTCTCTTTTGCTGCTGTCATTTCTCTGCCCCTTATGAGTCAGTCTTGAATGGGTGCTAGGAAGTGTTTGGTGACTGGAGGAAATGATTTGTGTATTATATTACTTCCTGCAGTCAAGACCTTCATGAGCCAGGCAATTCCTTCTAGCTTTTGGTTTCTGTGTAAAAGCAGCTACTGGGAAAAGCTTTTGGAGGTAAGAAAAATGGAAAGCTCTAAAGGGTGTTCTTTGCAGGGGAATGGGCTACCATGAAATGGCATTCCAGTATCTTTAAATCAAAGTCAGTGCTGTAGAAGCCATAACCCACTGCAGCAAGTCCCAGTCCCGTGCCCTCGACTGTCATCATATTCATGCTATCACCATGGTACATCAAGTCTCCTGATTTGTGACTAACCTACCTGCACATGGTTCTCCACTCAATCCAAATTCAGCCCTGCTGGGTCTCAGCTGGAAACCCTGAACAAAACCACAGTAACTAGAGAAATGAACCATTATACCAAACACACAAAGCCTTCACACACCTTTGCATTTGGATGGCTCTCTTACCTCTTTCTGGTGATACTTTATTGCTACCTTTAGCTTTGCCAAGTCATGACATTTTTGGGGATCCAGCTCTTCACTTTGATCATCTCTGTGGTTGAGAATGATCTCCAACTCTCGGGAACTCCGTGCTTGATCCAAAAGGTCCTTAGCAAAACGCTTGCACTGCTGTGAAAGTTCTTCGTATTCAGCCTTGAACTCATTCTCCACTTTGCTGAGCTCCTTCAGCTCCCAGCCCAGTCGGAAGGCCGTCAAGATGGGGTCCTCACTTGATAAGGCAATCAACGAAGGGCTGGCTAAGGCTTTGTAGATGTTCAGCCTTGACCTGGAATGCCTCAGGCTGTCCACCTCTGAACTGGAGACACATTCCACACAGTTGCATCTGATCTGGTGTGGGCGTGGAATTGTTACCCGTCTTTGGACAAGCAGTTTGATGATTTCATAGTTGTTGGTGTGAGCCGCCAGCATTATTGGGGTGATATCTGGAGTGAATTCTGAAAATTGAGTGTCCATCATCAAGGTTGGAACCTATATAAAGAGAAAATCCACAGTCACACTTCAAGTGGAACAGCAGAAACCAACTTTCTCTCCTTCACACTTCCTAAGTGATGCCATAGCACAACAGAGTTTTAACACCCTCTGTTCTTTAAGTCATGTTGCATCCATGCACACAGACATTGCTATTTGGTAAAACCATCTTCCCCCAAACCATGTCTCTCTGTCCTTGGGAGCAGCAATCTGTGACCAGTCATTTCCCAGTCTGGGCTAAAAATCAATCACATCCCTGTCCGAATGATTGACGTGGACCTGTTCTGAAATGAACTAATGTTCAAGTACCAAACTAGGGACTATTGAAAGGGAAAAAAAAGGAAGACAAAAGGCACAGGTAATTATACAAAAAGAAAAGGCAAGTCTAGAAGAGAGTGAACACTGAATAGATTTCCATAGCTCATTATTTGCATTATAGACTTACATCCGAAAGCCAAGAACCTGTTCCTAGCAGGCCTCACACATAACAAACTAAGCCAAACCAAACCCCAGTCTGCAGAGGAGCAAAGCTCTTCCTCACCTTTTCCCTACTGTTTTTATTTGAAAATACTTCCCACTTTTCAGTGGCAGGATATATTACATAACTGCCCTCAGAACAGATCTGGGTTTTTTTTTTTTTTAATCGGTTTGAAACAATTTGAATGTAAAATTAATGAGCCATAGTCCACTACAAATAAGACACTCCGGGGTGTGCATTATTCAGCTACTGTTGCACTTCTCAAAAGATGAGCTTAATGCACACCCTGTTGTGTCTTATTACTATATGCAGAGTGCAAAATTAGACCAGAATGCTCTTACATCCCAAGCACGCAGTGTGTTTCCATTTGCAGCACAGGCAGCTCTCTTTGTTGTGTGTTAATCACTACTCAAGCATACTGTACTTCGCGTGCCCACCGCTCCTGCCCTGGCAGTTGGCATCCTGCTGCTCCAGGGGTGATTGCTGGTTTTGGTGAACAGTAGGTCTGTTTCCCCTTGCAAATGTCAAAGGCATTTCAGAGAAACTATTGTTAAAGACTCCTAATGACAGGAAACATTACTCAGTCTGTAACAACCCAAAAGTAAAGCAGAGATAAAGTAGCATGAAGTAACTGTTAGAAATCCTTCTGTGGGACATACCTAAGGCTGGTTAGAGAATCACGAGAATGGGTTGGGTTGGAAAGGACCTTTAGAGGTCATCTCATCCTACCTGTCTGCAGCCAGAAGGGACATCTGCAAATACAGCAGGTCACTCAGATCCCCAGACAACCTGACATGATGTGGTTCCAAAGGAGGGGCACTTACAACCTCTGGGCAACCTGGGCCAGTGTCCCACCACCCTCAGCATACAAAAAGAGTCTCCGTTCTATCTAGTCTGAATCTCCCTCTTTTAGTTTAAACTCCTCACCCCTTGTCCTATCACAACAGGCCCTGCTAAAACGTCCCTCCCCATCTCTCTTATAGGCCACTTTAAGCACTGAAAGCACCAGAGAAAGCGAGTTCCCTGGTAGTTAAGTGCCTCTGTAGCACTAAAAAGACTCCTGGGCTGCAGCTGACTGACAAACCTCTACATAATGTGTGACAGTAGGACACAGGCTGTTTGTAACACACAATGCTCTCCTGAGGGCTGGCACCACAACGAGATGCTGGGTCATGTATCAGAGCAGAGCATCCCTGGGTGGCAGGAGGGATTTCGGGGAGTAAGTCTGCAGCACACAAGGAGTTAAATGGCTGGGAGGCCACATGCACAGGAGTGTAAAGAGGCTTTGCTAAGCCAGGAGGGAGCCTATAAATATGGCTCCTGGGGAAGGGATGCTGGTAGTAAGGCTTTGCCGTGGGTCATGGAGGGCATGGTGTCTCTCAGGAAGGTTGCATAAATGTATTTGAAGACAGGTAGTAACACACAGCTGAAAGCAGCTCTTTGGAAGGTCTTTGACTTTCTTCCTCTTCCTTTGCTTAGCCCGTTTAGGTACTTTGTTAAACGTCAAGAGAACAGTGTGGGGTGGGTTTTTTTCCCCCACTCTCTCTCTTAGAAGCATTTTTAAAGCCCTGATGCTTGAATAATTGCATTTATCTTTTTCCCTCTCTGTTTTCAGTCAGTCTGCTGTATGCAGAGCCTCTGCCTCAAAGGAAGAACGCTTCCCCTCTCTATCACTCCTATTACTGTCAAGTTTAATCTTGTTTTCCTGTATGGAAGTTATTGTACCTAGGGCTGTGAAAAGGATTTTGAGCTTTACACAGATGAGGTATTCATGTTGCTCAGAATATGAAATGGGTGCTTGCAGAGAAGGTGGTAACGTTACAGGTGGGGATAATGCTAATCTTGTCTACTCCTAAGGAGTTCTAAATCTGGATCTAGGGCTCTCAAAATGGTTGGCTCAAGATTTGAGACCAAATTGTCATATCTATTCTGTCTCATACCCCCAGAATGAGGCAGTACTTTGCTGGTCTCAGGCAGCTGTCGTGTGGAGGGTGTGTTTTCCTGGCACTTTTAATTAAAGGATAAGAAGTGAAACAGTGATGCAGAGACACAGAGGCTCCCTGGGGTCCGGGAGCAGATCAGCATGAGGCCTCCAACAGAAGGAACCAAAGCTTCTTTCTGATTATAGCTGAGCAGCAAAACAAACATCAAAACACAGGACAGAAACGGTTTGCATGATGGCCGCTGAGGCCTCTCTCCTATGCCTGCCTGCTCCCAAGACCACACACTGGCTAAAAATTGTACAGCTCAATGGTGAATATTTTGGTCGTTTCCTCGCGCAGTGCTCTGATGTCCTGCATCCTAACAAAGAAGCTGTCTTGTAAAGACGGGGCTATGCAAAGGCAGCCTTTGCTCCCAAGGCTGCGCTCTGCCTGTTAGCACTGGAGGGGCAGCAGAGATTACAGCAACGCATTGTAATTGCAGATGTTCCTCCTGCACTACTCTGACAGTCGAGTTTATGTTTAGATCAGCTTCTTCTGCGTCTTGGGCTAACTTACAGTGATGGCAGCAGAAGAGGAATAAATTATTCTACCCCAAGGGCTCTGCTAAGCTCTCCCAAGGTTATTTTCATTAAGTGACCTGAATAACAAATTCTTTCCCATTAACCTCATCACCTGACACAAGCTGTTAAGCTGAGTCCTTCAGAACCTTATTGTCACACTTGCACCGGAGCACGTTGCCTTGCCTGTATTTCATCCTGGGAAAGTTCGCTTAGGAAATTAGGGCTACCATTAACAACAAGTGACTGAATGCCTGTTACTATCTCTCTCGACTTAATCCTTTAAAAGACAGGCTGCTTAGCACTGTGCTGCTGCTTCTCTCAACCACGCTGCAGTCAGTGAAAGATCTCTTTTATTTAAAGAGGGAAAAATGAAGGGGAGAAACAAGCTTAATTCATTAGAGGAGAAGAAAATGGAGGATTAGCTCACATAAAAGCACTGTTCAGTAAAGCTAAGCTCTCTCCTCTGAACAAGTTTTCCAGTAAATAGTGTGCTGCTGGAAAGAAGCTTTAGCCAGCAAGAGCAGGAATCTCTGCTTTGTTAGTAACTAGTACAGTGTAAGAGGTGCAGAATTACTGAGGGAAAAAACCCTGCCACAGAAGACTCAGTGACCTTGTAGGTCTTTCAGGTGTTTTGTTTTGGATTTAATCTAGTCTGCTATCTCAGTGCCCCTGGAGCACATCCTCTGGTTTAGTGCTGCGTAAAAGCAACCCAGTTCAAGTGCTTTGAGGCTGCTCGGCAATGGAAACCAAAGCGCAGCAGATGGTTAAAGAAGTACAGTTCACATGCATGCAAGCTCTTCAACCAAGCTCAGCCTGCTAGGAATGCATCTTTTGCCTTTTACCTGGAAACTAACATGCAGGTTTAGACACTGGAAGGCTTTGAAGCAAGCTACTGAGTTTCTACAGCATCTATCCTCTATCTATGTGAATATTAAAACAGGGTAATTTGGTGACAAAAAGCTGTTCTGCAGAAAAATCTTGAACTCTGAGGAAAGAGTTCTGGCTCATGACTATCTTGGGATGCTTTTCTGCCCCTCTATATTGACAGTCCTCTTGATTGTGGTCTGGGGACCCTACCAGAGAGTAACCCCCTTTCATGTACTTGTCAGTGTTCACTTTTACTGGTGCTCCCAGCTGCAGCCTCCCCAGATAAGCCTTCAGTGCTTCAGACCCAAACTAAAAAGATAATATCTACGCAGTAAAGCAAACCCAAGCCACAAGACCCTTTCCTTTCTTGGCTTTTTCAATCTAATTGTAAGCTTCTTGGGTAAAAGGCAGTTTAAACATGCATCCTGCCTGGCACTGAAAATGCTTTAAAATAACTAATTTTTTTTTCCTATTACAGGTGCAAGTGCCCCATTTTCAAACCATCTCCATTCCATAAACTAGAACCACATCTGAACCTGACTAAAACATTGTAAACACAACCAAATCAACTGCCAATTATTATTAACCTGCATTATTTTCTGCTTGCACAGCTGTTTGATGTAACTATGTTACAAAAGATTTTTCCAAGATCCAAACAGTGTTTAACCAATCAGAACAAACTCATGCAACCTCAATGGCAAACTTCAAATGCAGCACTTCTAGAAATGGAAGCCAGAGTAATTTAATGAGCACAAATTTCCTATTTCTAGTTTGTTTTCTGCATGCAGCCCTATGGGGAAGTGCACCAGTAATGGGCAGAGACAGTTTCTGCCACTCTAAAAAGATTTTGTACTACATCAATTCAGTGTGAGGCTCAGTGGTCAGAAGGAGCTTTAGCAGTGAGTGTGATTCTGTTCAGAATCACAGGTCCTGTGGTACTTCTAGCTGCAGCTCTATAAATAGAGTATGAGAGACAGTCAGTATCCCTATACTGCAGATCAGCCATGTTACTAGCAAAAGGATCTTGAAAAAACCCAAAACATATTGTGACTGGCACAGTGGGCATTTGATTCCTCATGTTGGACTTTGGGAAAATGTTGCATGCTTCTATACATTTAAGCATTCCATTTAGTTGGAGCAGGTTTCAATACCTGAATACTTTAATCAGAGATGCCGTGAGAAACATCTTCTATTAGAGTGATGACAATAGCTATTTTAGTAGGGAGGTTGTTTCCCCTCTAAAGGGCAATTCATTGACTGAAATTATGCAATTTGGCTAATGAAAGATAATGAACAGCCCAAACTGACAACAAAAAATCACGTGCTTTGAGGGCTTTGTACTGGCTATAAAGTTTGTTAACTCTTGCATAAAGCACACAGGGTTGTAGAGGTACTTTTGGAGAAGCTCTGCTGGTTGCAATTGAAGTATCCCAGTGACTTCAATACAGCAGTTCCAGAACATCCAGCTGGTGAAAAGGCTCCTTCAAGGTTTAAAATCTGCTCAGTCACTTACACATCTCTAAAGCCAAATAAAGTCTCTGCCCCCCCCAGACTGATACTGATAAACAGATAAATTTGGTACCTTTTAGTACCTTGTAGCATGCCAAATGCTTATACAGGGTTACCATATGGTAAATACTAACACTGAAATAGACATCTTCAAATCAAGTATAGCATGATATAAGGCATTGCTACTAAGATACCTGTGACACCTGTGATATCTGTATACCCAAGTGATTTTCTGTAACAAAAGCGAGACACTGATGTATCTGCTCTCAATTCCTCAGGTTTTAACTTGGCTTCTCACCCCTGTGTTTAAAAGTGGAGGTAGACCCACAGGGTTAGTTTGCAGAGCTACACTGAAACCTACTGCATGTGACAGTGGCAGAACTGCAGCAGAGCTTGTTGTGCTCAGCCATGTGTTTAGGAAATGCAGCACAGCCAGGAAGATTGTCAAAAGATGTCACCATTTGTGGTTGATGCTCCATAATAACTTCCCTTTTATTGGGGATTAAAAAAGAACCCAGGGAGAAGCTTTCAGAAGGGAAGGATTTTGCAAACGCATTTAAATGGCCTATGGCTATTTATTGCAGACAGAGCACTCTAAGCCCCTCTCCCCTTCTGATGCGGGTGGAGGAAATAGGATGAGGCACATGATGATGAAATGAATAAAGAGTGCAGTCGGCACGGAGTTTATTATCCAAGTCACAGAGGGACACTATTAAAGACTTAGCTTGCGTCTGAACCTCTTGTATGTAAATGCAGTGCAGTCCTGAAGTCTGCTTTGCCCTGAATTCTGCTCTTGCTGCAGCTAAGAACTGCTGAATCCGGGATGAAGAGGAGCTAGTAAGTGCCCACTGCTCCTCAGAGTCACCGGACCAGAGTTGTGCCATGAGCAATTGCACCCTCTCCTGGTTATGACTTTTCCTCCTGTAGGAATGGTTGAAGAGTTCATCATCGTTAACCATTCACATGTTATGTCACATCATGAGATGGCCAACTATGAAATGCTTCTTGGCTGTAAGGTATGCTTACACAGCCTGGGGACAGCTGAGTAATGGCACTTGTCTAGTTAAAGCAAACAAAGGACAAGAGTTCAGGACTGTTACAAATCCGGCCATTAATGAAGTTGCTAGAGGAAAAATGGCCTAAGTGACATCAGAACCTGGCTTACAGCATGTTACGGATCTACCAAAGCCTTGCCAAAATACAGACATGCTTTGGCTGCTTCCTAGAGCTGCTTCCTGAGAGCCTCTGATACCCACCCAGATCTAAGTCTATCATTGCTGACATCAGAGTACAATAAATTGTCTCCTGAAGTTTGGATAGTCAGACCAGTTCATATATGCCTGAAGCTGTTTTCTCCCCCTTTGGGAACATAAAATGCTGTTTCTTAGTTTTTCCCCCACTTTCATTACCATTTTAGAGCTGGTTTGGGTAAAAACAAAGACTAAACTCTAACTATTTTTACTGTTGTTTTTAATTTGGAAATTAATTTTGTTAAAGAGCTTAGTTAATCCAGATCCATTTCCCAGCTACACTAAAAGCCTTGGAACATCACTGCACTTTAGAGATTTTTTTCATTTTATGGACCCTAAGCGTACTGAAACAAAGACAGCCCATGGTTAGCTGGAAATTTGCAGGCTCTGTGTCCAAGGTAGTCTTGGCTACTCTTTTGTTCATATCTTCCAGGATTTATTCTGGGAAGGAAGAATTGTCCAGCTTCTTTAATTCATTTTATCTGGTATCTATTTTCTATTCTTAGTGGTTACAAGGACAAGATGTGCTAATACAGGCTAATAATCCTGCTATCTATAGCCTTTTATGTCATCTTTGTACATAAAATGCCCCTCTTTCCTGTAATTTATTGCTATGCGCAGAGGAGAGACGTTTCATTAAGTTTAGATGAGGTAATATATTGCTAACGGGGTTTGAAAAGGGAGGGCTTTTTGCTTGGGAGAGGTGGGGTTGTGCTCTTATTCAATCACGTTCCTTTAAAAAAAGAAAGAGAGAAGAATCAGAATCATTAGACAACATCAGAGAGGAGCGAGTGCCTGCATCTGGTGCCAGCCCAGCGCTGTCTGCTGTTGCACAAAGCACAGCCTGATGCTGACAAACAGGAGCCTGTGCTTTTGGCATCGCTCTTACACTAACCAAGAAGCTACTGCGGCTTCTGAAAAGACACCAGAGTTTGAGATGGCAAAGAAGCGACCATCCAGAGGCATGGCAAGGTCTTGCACGAGAAGAAAATCTGTGTGGTTGTGATCTTCCTGTATTACCACTTCAGCAGTGCCTTCCTTTGTTATTTCTAACGCTAGGTAGTTCAAAACATCCAGCTAATGATATGCTCCTCATGCTTCAGAGACTGCCTCGAACGCATCATCTGTCTGCCTGAGGAGTGTTGAAGTGGAGCACAGGAGTCCTCTCGCACTGCCTCCCATTAAGTACCAACCACGCACATGACCCAGCCTCTCGCAGGCTTGAGCAGCTTTCCAACATGTTGTCCTAAGGCACTGACAGAGCACAGACCTTGGATCGCAGCATTCGCATGCTGGAACCATGCAGAGGTGACACAGTTAATGCCCTTTTGATTCCCCCCACCTTGTTATCCCTGAAAGACTGCCCACCACAGGGACAAACAAGCCATAAGGATACCATTCTACTTGGCAAACCCATGCGGTGCTCTACTCAACAGCCAGCTAAGGAGTAGTGGACTCCTACCATACTCCCCTACAGCTCTTTATAGAACATAGAGCTTTGTTTTGGAGGAGCCTGGAATTTATGTTCATTTTCCTCAAACACAGAAGTTTCTCTTGAAAATGTGCTGCAACCAGGCTGCCTCTCCCACGTGTCTGAATTGGTCAACCTAGACAGACATGTTAAAAGCTGCTCCTGGGTCTCAGAGGCAGACCAAAGACAAAGATGTGTTGTGTGATTGCTGTAAGTGGGGCTTAGGAGCAATGAGTGCTGAGTAAACCAGGCATGTTGATGAATGCTGGCTAGGGAATGAAATGTTGGGCTTTGAAACTTAACACATTCATCAACAGGGCTCTAGAGACCAGGATTTTCTTCCCCTACAAACCAGGCAGTCCACCCAGATGCATCCCACCGCTCCTGACTGGAAACACACCACACATCATGCTAAACAGAGGCAAGTCCTAAGATCACTCCCACAAATTAAAAAAGCTCATTCTCCGGGAAGCATCTTGTATAACAGCACATTCTGCCAACTAACAAGCAATAGCACAAGAGGAAATGGCCTCAAGTTGTGCCAGGGGAGGTTTGGGTTGGACATGAGGAACAATTTGTTCCCCAAAAGGGTTGTCAAGCTGTGGAGCAGGCTGCCCAGGGAAGTGGTGGAGTCACCATCTCTGGAGGGATTGAAAAGCTGTGAAGATGTGGTGCTGAGGGACATGGTTTAGCAGCATTGGACTCAATGACCTTAAGGGCCTTTTGTAACTTGAAGAGTTCTATGACTCCTGACTTCTCCACGTGTCAGTATGTTAAATTATAAGCACACTATATTTGTGCATGCTGTGATGCAGTTCTTACCCTGACCCCATCAACCCTCTAAGGGACTAATAACAGGTTTTATGTTGGCCCAGGAGAAGGAGCCAGTGACTGTCAGATGCCACTGTCAGATGCCTGGTAGCTGACACTGCAGCCTGCAATCCCTAGATCCAATCCGTCTTGTTGGGTTCTTCATTCTGCCTCTCACCTCCTTCACACAGATTCAAGATTGTTTGGGGAGGAAGGCAGTGGGGAGGGAGGAAAGACATTCCCAGTTAAATGTAATCATTAACTGAAGTGGTCTTTGATTTCTCTGTTGTTTAGTTTAATTAGATGGAATTCATTTCGAAGGCAGCCGCCAGTGTCAAAGGCATGTTAACTATAGCTGTGAATTATTACTGCATCAATAAAAATAATGAAAAGCTTGGATGCTAGCAGAGCCATTAGGCTCTGGAGCAGTAACAGCTAGTTTTCTGTTTTCAGACACAGTCTTTCTTCCTTATTGTGCCTTTCAAATATTTTCATACTGAGAACTTGTGGCCAGTTTTCTCCCAACTGCTTCTACTCTTCAGAACCCGCTCTTGCTCAGAGTATGTCTAACTGGGTTCCACCCTCCCTTTTCACTTTAGACCTCTCACACTAACATGGAAATGTCTGGTTTGAGTCATACTAAAGGACACAGTAGCTGAGCTGAGTCACACCAATCAATCAGCCTGTTACCTTCTCTGTTACAGGGCTCAACAGCGACAACTGGGTGATTGCAGGTCATGCCTATGGGTCTCCTTGATGCTCACATTTCCTTCCTGAACTACCTTAACTTCTTAGACTCAAGAAAAGGCAGAAAACCTGCTGGTATGCAATGGTTAACACCACAGCACATCTGCTTGCTCTTGGCCTTGCTTTCACCACTTTGTTGTGCTTCATGCTTTGGGACATGGCTTAGTAGCCACGGACAGCTGGAATTGATCTTTTACAACCTTAATGATTCTATGATGTTCTTGAAAAAGACAGGAGATGCACCCAGGACATCTATTACCACTAGAAAAAAAAGACTCTCCACATCCATCCTCAGCTTATCAGTTAGGAGCTAATGCTGCAAGACTTAGCAACTCTAGCTAGGAGTCTATGAGTCTCGACCTCTAGAAGAAGCACAGACCTTTCACTGAAAGAAGTTTCTGTCAGCTATGTACCTCAGATGCTCAAGTCCTCCTGCTTTATGAGGAGAGGCTGAGGGACCTGAGGCTGCTTAGTCTGGAAAAGAGAAGACTGAGAGGGGATCCAATAAATGTTTATAAATATCTGAGGGCTGGTCAGGAACTGGGGGGGGGCAGGCTCTGCTCACTTGCTCCCTGTAACAGGACAAGGAGCAATGGGTGTAAGCTGCAGCACAAGAGGTTTCACCTCAACACAAGGAGGAACTTCTTTACTGTGAGGGTCACAGAGCACTGGAACAGGCTCCTCAGAGAGGTTGTGGAGTCTCCTCTTTGGAGCCTTTCAAGGCTTGTGTGGATGTGTTCCTCTATGACCTGAGCTAGATTGTCTGGTCCTGCTCTGGCAGGGGGGTTGGACTTGATGATATCCTTGGGTCACTTCCAATCCCTAACATCCTGTGACCCTGTGAAGATCTCTGCACTTTGCTTGCAACTGAGAGATCTACAGTAACCACTTCAACCAGGACATGAGGATCACAAGCTTCCCCTAAAACTCTTCTCTAAAACTTATCTTTGTCATTGCCTGCAGAATCTTTTGTATCATGAGAAGTCTGACAACTGATCTCTTTTTTGACTTCAAAAGTCCTGTCAGTGATAGCACAGGGCTGACAATGCCGGCAGTCAGTTTGTACACCTACAAATTACCAGCAAGGCTGCAGAAATCAAGAGCAATCAGAGCTAAAATTTGCACTGGATTCTGCATACAGGACATAACCTGATGTCAGCAGAAAAATTAATCTAAACCACATCGTATCAAGAAAGTTACTGAATCTGGGCAAGAATTAAATGGTTTAATGCAACACCTAATTTCTGGGTCACAAAAGATTGTCTCCAGGCTGCTGATCCACAATATTTACACAACGATTAAGGCACATTTTCACTCATCAGCTCATTTGAGGTCAAATTATGAGTTTGCTGATACTAATGAATGCAGAAACTTTCCCACCAGTAGCTGAGAATCAGCCGCTCAAACTGCAAACTTGCTTTTTATTCTCTGTAGTTTCCTCTTCACAACTATATTCTTCCAGACTTTATCTCTGTAAAGCTCCTCTTGGAAGGCACGTGGATCTGTTGAGATCTTGTTGATTCAGAAGGTCTTTGGACCAGTGAAACAAACTGAATCATGCTCATAAATACAGAGATCCTTTTTCTTTTTATTCTCGTTATTGAGGAATTGCATTTGTAGCCCCATCTGTGAACCAGATTAATTTGGAGCCATCTGCCATGAGCAAATTGCTAATTTTGGCAGATACCAGATAGATGCTAGTATCATCCTTATGTAAACATTCAATGTCAGCTCTGATTTTTGTGCAGAAAACAGCTACCCATAAAGGTACTTATGGTTACACCACGGACTCAGGAGTAATTCAGAACACTGGTAACAGCTTCTCAAAGAATGGAAGGAAAACTCAGCAGCCAGCACACAGTGTCTAGTACACTGCAAACATGCCCACTGCAGCAAGGCAGATAAAGATGCCCACATCTTTATCTTGAACTGAGAGTGTTGCCCTGCAAGCTGTGATGTGTTTTTGGTGGAGAACTATGACCCCTCCACAGGATTCACAGAAGAAGCTGTTTTAAAAATGCTCTTGGAGACCTCACCTAAGTCACATTGAAAATGTGTACTCTTTTCAGCGGGCTTCCAAATGTCTGGAAACACAACTATTAATAATGATAAATCAAAAGTGAATTACTTACATAGGAAAATGTTAATTTTCAGACATATTTCCTGTACTTCGTTGGTACAATTCAGGTGCAGACTCCAGTCTGGCTGAAAATACAATCCACTCTATTGATAATAAGAAAAAAAAAATCTTCTTTCCTGTGAGTTTCCTGCTCTGGAGAGATTCCAAACCTGCCTGGACATTACAATCCTGGGTAACCTGCTCTGGGTGACCCTCCTTTAGCAAAGATTTTGGACTATATTATACACAGAGGTCCCTTCCAACCCTCACCATCCTGGAATTCCGTTTAGTAATAAACAAACAAATAATACTCTAAAATTACTTTTGAAAGAGTAAACCAAAGCAAAACAAAGCAAAAAAACCCACAAACAAACAAACAAAAACCCACAAAAAGCCGACCTGCAGGAAGCGTTTGCTGGTAAGAGGGCTGCAGGGTTGGGACTTTCATTTCAGCATTGGCACTGAGTGTTCATGCAGTGATGATAATTAACACTTAGAATCATAGAATTAGTCAGGGTTGGAAGGGACCACAAGGATCACCTAGTTCCAACCCCCTTGCCATGGGCCACCTTACCCTAAATCAGGCTGCCCACAGCCTCATCCAGCCTGGCCTTATACATCTCCAGGGATGTGGCTGCAACCACCTCCCTGGGCAAGGAATCGGCTGGGAGACAGAAGATTTTACTGGAGAAGATAATTTGTTCAACAGGCTTCATGTACACTCCTTTGCTCCTATCATAGCACTGAATCAAAGATATGAAGTAATTTTAAGTTCCCTGTTGATTCCAGATCCACAGGACCCCAGCCAAATCTCTGGTGTAAGTATAGAATAGTACAAAAAGTCTTGTTCTGCCAATGTAGGGTATCACACCTGCCCTATGCTCTCATCAAACCCCACCTGGAGTACTGTGTGCAGTTCTGGAGCCCCCAACACAAGCAGGACATGGAACTGTTGGAGAGAGTCCAGCAGAGGGCCATGAAGATGATCAGAGGGCTGGAGCAGCTCTGCTATGAGGACAGGCTGAGAGTTGGGGCATTGCAGCCTGGAGAAGAGAAGGCTTCCAGGAGACCTTATAGTAGCCTTCCAGTATCTGAAGGGAGACTACAGGAGGGCTGGGGAGGGACTATTCACAAGGTCTTGTAATGACAGGATGAGGGCGAATGGGTTTAAAGCGGCAGAGGGGAGATTGAAACTGGATGTTAGGAGGAAGCTCTTTACAGTGAGGGTGGTGAGACACTGGCACAGGTTGTCCAGGGAGGCTGTGGCTGCTCCCTCCCTGGAGGTGTTCAAGGCCAGGTTGGATGAGGCCTTGAGCAACCTGTTCTAGTGGGAGGTGTCCCTGCCTATGAGACAGAGGGGTTGGAACTTTGAGGTCTCTTCCAACCTAAACCATTCTATGATTCTATGACCAGACAACTTTGCAATATGACATCCTATCCTGAAAGAGACAAGCCACCTAACTCAGTAAGTCTGGGCCAAAATCAATACTGCATCTCTGCATGCTGATTTTCACTCTTTCTAACCTAGCCTCACTCCTTCTGATGATTATTCAGTGGTCTGCCCTCACATTTAAATAACATAAAGCCCTAGATATAGACTGCCATGCCAAGCATCTGCAGTGCATGTTTCCTGCTCTTCTGCCACCATGCAATACAGTATCAGCCCCTTCAGTGTCCTGAAAAGCAAACAATAAGTATCAAAGCAGTAGATTCGCTTTTCTTTCCTGTAGAATACATATTCACTGACTACAAGCCACCACGGGAAAAAACAACACTTGCATACCCTCCAGCTTTCAAGGATATTAGTTTGGTTTATTGTTCCTCTTATTATTCATGGATAGGCTGCTTGCTTTCCAAATGTCTGTCATCTATTTGAGGGGAAAAAAAAAAAAAAAAAAAAAAAAAAAAAAAAAAAAAAAAAAAAAAAAAAAAAACCCTAACCTAGGATTTAAGTGACCAATAAGCAATCCAAAATGACTGGTCAACATGATCTATGGTTTTAAAAAACACCCAAAACTTGAAGGATTAATTGGAGTAAATTATGTAATACTTGGAAATAACAGGTGAACTTGTGAAAATCACAGAATTAGAAAAGCTCTTCAGTTACTTAACCTATTTTGAGTAGGTAATTGATATTTTTTTCTTTTATTTCCCCAAGAATTCAGCTCTTGGTGCTGTGGCAGGTCCACACCATGTCCCAGTGAGGTCAGCAAAGCTCCCATCTATGCTGCTGTGAGTGGGTAGGGCTGTCACAGCCTGCAGCACTACATGCTCAGCACAAAGGCATCTTCAGTTGCACTCGGGGCCATATTTGCATAGCAAGAGTTAAAGAAGTGAGAAGTGTGGTGAGAGATTAACTCTGAAGAAGAAAATGGACCCTTTAAAGCCTGGGCTTTACTCTTTGCTGGGAGTGAAGCACACCAGCACACTTCTGTGTACCATGGTAAAAAAAATAAAATGTCTGCACCATGACTTGTCAGCGATGGGTTAATGATTGGATTTTATGATCTAAAAGGTCCCTTCCAGCCAAAACACTTCTATGATGACTTTTGCACTGGACCCAAAATCTGCCATAGGTGACAGTATCTTTCAAAAGAGCTGTAACTTTACTAGCCATGGGTAATTCAGGCTGTAACTGGTGAAGTCTCCCCAGCTTTACTTAAGACTCAGAGAGCAGCACCCAAAACCATGGCTCTAAGTTGTCAGGACTGGGCAGAAGAGAGCTGAGGAGACATGTCAAGTCCTTAAAATAGCCCCTGAACTTTGCTTGGAGGTAAACCCAGAAGGAAATACATCTACTCTAACACATTAGTGTTCAGCACACTCATCCATCATGTGCTTTGTAGCAGCCTTTAGAGAGAGGTGGCTCATGCTCCTGGCTTTCATACGCTTCACATGGAGACAGAGTAATTTCTTCTTCTCCAGAGACACCCCTTAGAGGCAGGGCTGCAGTGCGGAAGCAGAGTGTTGTTATAGTTACTGGCTATGACTTACCCCTGCCATTGTCATGGTATTTTCAGTAAATGGGGCTTAAACAGCAGTCTAGCAAAGGTCTGAAAAATAATGACTGCCTGCCTTCACTTAATAACAGGGCACAAGCATCTCTGCTGCCCAGTCTCTTCATCCATTTCTCCCTGTTCCTTACATCATAAATGAGAGCCTGAGTGTCTTACATAAGGAAGACAATAAAGGTCACTTCTTATCTTTGAATTTTTAAATTTTTTTTTTTTTTTTAACTTCAGCTCCCTGAAAAGGTCATCGTAGAGGGGAAAAGCAGAGCTCTTTGCCTTGGGCAGCTCTCAAGATACAGGTATGGAGCACCCAGGACACATCACCTTTTAAAGACTCTGTGGCTGGAGAGCACAACTGTTTTGCAGGTCAAGTCTGTAAGAGGCCACCGTTTTCTACATCCTTTTGGGCATCTTTTACTAAACACAGTCACCGTAACCCCACAAGACGCTGGCATAGTGCAACCTGTAACATTTGTGATCAGGACTGTGGACAGATGATAAGGTTGTGGGAATAAGTGAAAATACATGCCCATAAAATGGATCATGCTGAATGATGCTGCTCAGCTGCTTTCAAGATGCAAAGACAACAATTAACTGAGCTGACGTGAACAGACGCAAATAGGAAGAGCTCTCCATGCCTGGCAGTTAAAGAAATGAGACTTTGGTACAGTCAAATAATAACCTCTCAGAGGCAGGCAGCAGGAAAATGGGAACTAACAGGTTTTCAGAGACCCAGGAATCAGATAAATGAAGATAATGTATTGAGCATTTAAGAGAGCAATCAGAAGATGCTGCTTTTGTACTTTTGCCCAGAGCACAGCAAAGACAAACAGTACCTAACTGGAAACAGGCTGCCACGTGAGTCAAGAAGCTGCCTTCACTCAGGTTTGCTCAGGCAAACTTAATCTTCTGCACATTTAATGAATAGATTCTACTCAACATTTTATGTAGGTGCCCTGACACTCTTATAAACTTCTCAGCCAGACAGAAACCATTCTATGAAGTGTGAATTTTTGTTACTACTCAACCAAAAAAAAAAAAAAAAAATCAGGTTTCCTCTATGTTTTAGAACACATAAATACTGACTAGAACAAAGGTGCCCTAATCTGACTTATCAGGAGCTCTTGTGAAAGCAACTAGGTTTGGGATTCCCAAAGGACTTTCTCAGAAAAGGTCCAGTGAAGCTCATTACTGAACATATTGATGTGGAAGTAGCACTAGAAACTTATGTTCAGAAGCTCTTCCTATATTAGCTTTGTAATTTGACAAGCTGACCAACTCTGTCTCAACTCTGCTTAACTAGGCACTTCTCTCCATTTAATGTTATATCACTATACATGAACTCCTGCATCAGGAGAAGTGTAGCCAGCAGGTCGAGGGAGGTGATTCTCCTCTTCTGCTCTGCCCTGCTGAGACCCCCACCTGGAGTTTTGGAGCCCCTATTACAAGAGGGATGTGGACATGCTGGAGTGTGTCCAGAGAAGGGCCACGAGGATGCTCAGAGGGCTGCAGCACCTCTGCATTGAGGACAGACTGAAAGAGTTGGGGCTGTGCAGTCTGGAGAAGAGGAGGCTCCCAGGTGACCTTCTTGTGGCCTTCCAGGATCTGAAGGGGGCTTACAAAAAAAGGTGTGGAAGGACTTTTTAGGCTCTCAGGTAGTGACAGGACTAGGGGGAATGGAGCAAAGCTGGAGGTGGGGAGATTCAGACTGGCCGTGTAGAGGAAGTTCTCCGCCATGACAGTGGTGACAGCCTTGAATGGGTTGCCCAGGGAGGTGGTTGGGGCCACATTCCTGGATCTGTTTAAGGCCAGGCTGGATGAGGCTGTGGGCAGCCTGATCTAGGGTAGGGTGTCCCTGCCCATGGCAGGGGGGTTGGAAGTAGATGATCCTTGTGGTCCCTTCCAACCTTGGCTGATTCTATGATTCTAAGTGTTAATTATAATCACTGCATGAACACTCAGTGCAAATGCTGAAATCAAAGACCAACCCTGTAGCCCTCTTACCAGCAAATGCTTCCTGCAGTTTACAAAAGAGCCTGAACCTCAGCCAGAGAAGTTAATCCTAGTTTGTACATAAGTTCTTGATCAAGCCAGAACTAGTTTAAAACCTGCTGATCTTGTAACAAACCTTGTAAATAAATCTGGAGCTGGCACTGCCTCTCTTCTGCCACATGTGTTCTCCTTCAAGATGTAAACTCCTTCGAAGATATAGACCTAGCTACAGAAGGAGAGCTGCACACTGGCATAAAGGAAAATAAAACAGACCTATATGAAATGTATCACTGAACGAGAGATGCTGGAACTGAATTTCAGCTGTAGTAAATCAACCTTTCTTCAGGGACCTCTTGTTTTTATATAGTTAAGCCAGCAATGCTGTGAATTTGAGAGGACACAAGTTTTGGTATTCAAATGATCTTACAGAAATCCACATGAATCCCATCGCTTGCTTTCCATTACATTGGAGGAGAAACTTGTCATTAACCTGCAATAATTACTGACAGTTCCTTGTACTGCTGAAAAAAAACCTCTTCTCCTATTCTACTTTCTATTCTGTTAGCCTATAGCATGGTCAAATACCCTAGAATACTACTAAAAAAAACCAGCTCACTCTCTATGTATGGTACATATATAGCTACTTAATTTTTGTGTGACTAAAATCTGGTACCCACATCTCCGTTTTTAGTTCTGATAGAATAGATTCCTCATCTCTCTACTGCTCAGACCACACAATGGAATCCCATTGCTGCAGCATGCAGAATGCTGCCACTTTTAAGCATTAAGCTGAACACTCTTGTCAGGGTTGATCTGTACTGTTTGCTTTGCTTACAGAACTTTACCACTGAAAAACTATGTACTATGAATCTAATGATCAAAACCATTTTCTTCTATGACTGATTGATTGGAATTAAGAATTTTCCTACTTCACATGCAGAGGGTTATGTTCAAATGAACTTCAAAACAAGGCCTCATATATAAGGATTATCCAAGCTTTGGATGTTCCTTTCTAAGCAGCGAATGTGCAAAAATAGCCAAGGGTCAGTAATGCCTATAAACTATTTCAGTTATTGGCAGCAGTTCTTGCAAATAAGAAGAAGCAAAAAAGAAAAAGTTGGGGACAGTGTGAAATGTGACACTCAAAGTGATAGGATTCAGGCTGTGGGGTTTTTTCACAAAGATCCTTATGGCTTTGTAGCTAAGGATCCTTGCTACAAGGCATAGCTGGTCATTGCTCAGATATAGAGCAGCTTAGCTCATGCTGTGCCATTACACACTGCCTCGGCGCTTCTGAGCTAGAGCTCTCTGGAGATGGAAACCAAGATGAAACATCTGTCCTGTGCCTAAGTAGTGAAACCAAGCAGACTGTTTGCTTGCTTACAGTTATTTATAAGCTTGTGTGTTTTCAGGATTTACTTATGAAAAGCAATTCCACTTAATACCAGCACAACAGCGTGGCAATAGTTCATATTTATAGATTGTAATATAATTTCAGACAGCCCCAAATTCCTGTACAAAGTGCACATCGATAAATCAGCCTATAAATCAGTATGCTCACAAACACCATAAGACTGCAAAGAACACTGAGTGAAATTGAAAACGCTGAGTATTTAAGTCAGACTGAAAAGTCATCACCCAAACAGGGCTGCTCACATCTGCTCTGGGCATTTAAAGCAACGGACGTACATCAAGGACTTTGTTTTATGACTCCTGCTCAGCACCTCTCCGTGCAGTACCGCGCTCCTAATGCAGGATAATAACTTAAAAGTGCCCTGGAACACTCAACTAACCTGTTTTTCACCACTCGGCTTCCTGTAATTCAGCAGCAGCTCCACGGCTCCCACCACCTCTTTCCGTATTGCATACAGCAGAGCATCTCCCACATACACACTGTGGCTCAAGAGCAGCTCCATGATCTCCAGGTTTTCGTTCTCTATGGCTATTAAAAGGGCACTGCGACCAAGAGGATCCATACAGTTAATGTTGATGTTGTAGTAGATCTCTGCCTCTTGCAAGGCATGTTTCACACTGGCATAGTCCCCCTTCTCCACAGCACTGAGGTAGGCCTTCTCCTCCGCCGAGAGCTCTGCCTCCGCTCGCACGATCTGTAATGGGATCCGGTCTCGGTACGGTGAGTAGTTTACCTTTTTGTAGTATAGCTGGGCCATGGTTCATAGTGACCGGGCAACCTGTGGGGCAAGAAGAAGAACCTGTGACAAAACAGCTAAGCAACTTCTGGCTGTTGCTCACAGGGAACAAGCTTCCCAAAATCCACTGCAGTAAAAGCTTCTGATCCCTTCCTGATCCCTGTTTCATCCTCAACACATTGATTCTAAACAAGCCCACATTCAAAGAATCACAGAATTGATTGCCCAGATTGGAAAAGACTTTCAAGATTGCTGAGTCCTATCATTAGCCCAACACTGACAACTCTTCAACTAAACTGGCCTACTGTATTCTATTCTAAACCATATCTCCAAGAACTACATCTACACAACTCTTAAATTACCTCCAGGGATGAGGACTCCACCACTTTCCTGGGCAAGTTGTTCCAATGCCTAATAACCCCTTCAGTGAAGAAATGATTCCTGATATCCAACATGAACTTCTCACAGCGCAACGTGAGTCCATTTCCTCTCATTATATCACTTGTTACTTGGTTGAACAGACCAACTCTCACCTCTCTACAACATCCTTTGAGGGAGCTGTAGAGAGCCAGAAGGTCTCCCCTTTGCCTCCTTTTCTCCAGGCTGAACAACTCCAGTTTTCTCAGCTGCTCCTCCCAAGACCTGTTCTCCAGATCCTTCACCATCTTCATTGCTCTTCTTTGCACACACACTATTACCTCAATGTCTCCAAAGGCTCCCTGAAAAAATGGTTACACTATAGCTCAGAAGAGGTACACAGATTGGCAAACACTGTACATTTTGAAATTTGGTTTAAGCACTGTGCCATTGATTTCCCTTATCTGGCCAGAAGCATGATCTTGTGGGTTATGGATAATCTATGGCATGTGCAAATAGGTGCATCTCTCATCTTTGCTTTATTTCCTGCTCAATGGTTTTTTTTTCATTTCCCTCTTTCACTGATGAGCCTCAGCATCTCTGATCTGTCAGTAATGGGAGCTGCTGATTTACATCCTCCTATTTACAGTAATAAGATTTATTTTTCTTATTTTTGTGCTTCTCCTCAGCTTCCACCTCTTAAAATAGGTTTTTATTTTCCCCTAACATTTAGTCTTTGACTAGGTCACCACTTTATTTTTAAAGCTTGCATGTTTTTAAACTTATTTTCTCTCTCTCCTTCATTTATAAATAGAACTAAAGACAGGCTGAACTAAAAAGCCTTTGCTCTCCAGAAGCAGTGATGTTGTCTATAGTCTAGGAAAATGAGAAGTAAATTCTGCCCTCAAAGGAACAAGTGTAGCAAAGTGAATGAATTACTGCTCCTTTCACAGCTCAAGGAGCCTGGCAGGTGACTGAAGTAGGAAACATGTAAGGTAAAAAAACAGATATGGTTATCTCCCTGTTTGACACCAATAAACCATACCAGCTCAGGACTAGGGAACACCAGCAGCTATAACTTAGATGATTTATGCCACCTCCTTGCCCAAAGCTCAATGACTTTCTGCAGCAAATCAGACAGAGTTTTGCCCCATTTTAGTGCCGAAGCCAGGGGAAAGAGGAGGTTCTGACAAAGAAATGATGAGGATCTTGTGATTCAGGTGCTGAACTGCAAGTGAGATACTACAGGTTCTGTTTTCACCATCCCACTGCATGCCACAAGGCAACTGCGTGCAGCAGAGCCCATATGCATTTTGCCTTTGGCTACAGTGGAACGGGCCCAGTGCAGTGGGTGTAGGTGGATCTGAGCTTCAGCCCAGCTGACACTGCAAAATAGTGGGTGGGTGTAGCACACAGCCAAGATACATCTGCGAATTTCCTGGGGAGACAGAGATCTGTAGCAACGAGTTTGGCATCTTGCAAAATGCGTTCTCTTGGTATCCTGCTTTCCTACGAGTACCAGGGAAGTTTTTTGTGGTTACATTTCCAGGTATGATTCAATCTGAAGGCACACATGAATGTGTTAGAGGCAAAATACCTATAATCTGAGTAGGAACCATCGCAAACACATTGGCTTCTTTTCTATGGACATGTTATGCCACTAAAGCTTTTAGAACTAAGGAACAACCTCAAGTGACTTTGGAGCTCCAAATCCTAATAAGCTGCAAGTGTAACCAGCTGCTCTGACTAAGGGTCACCGGTCATTTTCAAGTGTTACCCCTGTGGGGTCAGGCCAATTCCCACTCAAATACAGACACAAAAGGAAGCAGAAGAGGTCTGATAACAAGTAAAGGCTAAAGAGACCTTTGGGAAAGTAAGAGCAAGCCCAAACAGGAAGGGAAATTCTGTTGTCATGTGATAACCCAGCTCGCAGGAGCAGGGAATACCAGTTGGTGGGATGCTAGCCACCATGTGGAGGTCTCCAAAAAACCTGAAGGATTCTGGTAACAAGTGCAGCTGCTAAAGTGGATCTGGCTATTTTTCACTGCTCTGCAGTTTAATTGAATGTTCTGTAGATGGTGAGTAACATTTGCAATGAGTTATAACAAATGTCACCTTAACAAAACATCATGCCAGAATTTGATCCTTTTTGTTTCTAACAATTCTGTAGAAGGGAAAGAAAGCTTCAGATATCTTAACTTCTCAGTGAGATCTCACCTCCCAGTGCAGCCCCTGTCCAAGACAGTGTTTTGCTAATACTTCAAGCACGTAAAAAGCTGCAATAAAAGCAAAGAGGAAAGGCTCACTAAATGAGTTATTTCCCCAAAAATTCTTTTCATGACATCATCTGCACTAACAAACACACTGCTGACTGAATTTGCCAGAATGTTGGGAGCTAGAAGGGATGGAAATCATCTAGTCCAAGTGCCTGCTTACAGCAGGGTCAGTCACAGCAGATTGCCTGGGACCACAGCGTCCTGGCAGGTTTGGAATCTGTTCAGAGAAGGAGACTCCACCACCTCTCTGGGCAAAGCAGTTTTCCCTGCTGTTCAGATGGAACTTCATGGGTTCCAGTTTGTGTCCATTACCCCTTGTCCTATCACTTGGCACCAATGAGAAGAGTCTGGCCCCATCTTCTTGACCTCCATCATTTGTTCTTGCTGAGCACAGAGAAGATCCTCTCTCAAGATGCTCTTCTTCAGACTAAACAGTCCCAGGTCTCTCAGCCTTTCCTCCTCACACTGATGTTCCAGATCCCTCAGCTTTGCAGCCCTTCACTGGACTCTAATGTCTTAAACTGGGGAGCCCCAAACTGGCCACAGTACTCAAGGTGTGTCCTGACTAAGGCAGAGTAAAGGGAAAAGAGAACCTCCCTTAACATGCTGGTCACACTCCTCTAAATGCACCCAGGAGACCATTGGCCTTCTTGGCCCAAGACCACATGTACAAATGACAGCATGGCATTAGCAAAACAAAGATATCTGCCCGCATTATATGGGAGAGTTCAGCAAAACCCTTAGCTGCTGAGCAGCTCCTCAGCCTAAGATCCAGCATAATTACTGATGGTCCTTCCAAATCCTGATGTCTTTCTCTTCTAAACCTAGCTTAAAGACCATCAGTTTAACATAGGGATGAAACAAACGAGCCCAAAGATCACTCATCTCTAGCTGTTACTTCTCACTGTCACTGTCTCCTGGAGACAGCATCTATTGATGAAAGAAATAGAAACAATGCTGATAGATCCTGGATCACCTGTCTGTCCCAGAGTGGTAGTATCTCCGTCTACAGACACTGAACTGTCCTCAACAACCTGGATCATGATTTGATACCAAATGATCATCAGTTCATCACACTGATCTATCACACCCAGGTGAAAAAGAGATGGCTTCAGCACCAAGGGGGAAGAGAAAACAGAAAAACAAAAATTAGCTTTCCTTTCCAATGTTTCCTGCTAGAAAGAAAACATCACAAAGACTGTACAAAGTTTAGAGTGACAGGGAAAAGGGAAAAGCATGAGACATCCTGAGTGATGCATAAGAAGCAGTGAGGAGGGGGCAAGGAGAAAGAAGAGCACTGAAGCAGCACTGAACCATAGCCATTAGTTAGAGATGTGGTTAATGAAGACAGACAGGCAAATGTCACTCAGCAGCCACTAAAAATTTCATCAGTTTTCACTACCAATCTTTATAGGATCTGTTAAAGCAGGACTATCCCTTGTGTCCCACTTTACATGCACAACACAAATCCACATGCCACTGTCTTGCAAGAATCAGAATGGGATGAGTATGACTGAAGTGGGGGGAGTCAGTGTCAGTGTACATCCCTAGAGTCACTAGGCCCATTACAAAATAGGACTTTCCTGGTGTTTATTTGCTTTTATCATCATTTGACTTTTCATGATGCTGATTAAGAGGTGGAAAACCACCACTGTGCCTGATTGCTGAGCTCCCTGTGTAATGAGAAGAGCGGAGACTTGTAGGTTATTGAATTTAGATATCAGAGCTCATCACTCACAGGTGATGTGAGCATCTGGTTACCTGAGGAACAAATCAAACACTGACCTCCAACACAAGATCAGTAGACAAGAGCCACCTTTCCCACACAATGGGTCTCAGTACAAGCAGCCAACTCACACCACACATTAGAGCAGACAACAAAACACTCATCTGCCAAGTTGCAAATAGAGCTGTTGGTGGTCCCTCCTAACAGAGTTTCACTGCGGTGCTTTGGCAAAACTGTGTGTGTGGCTTCAATTGTCACTACATCTTCTCTCTGGGATCTGCTGAGGGGCTTACATGCTGGAATGCCTGCTTGCATTTTCTAGTTCTATCAGCCCAGTGAAAGAACTGATCTTTTGCAATGCATCTTTCTTCACTGCTCCACTCCATCCTTCTCTCCAAGACCCCTTTTTTTTTTTTTTTTCCCTTTTTAGTATTTCAGGGAGAGTATTTTCCTCATTTTGCAATTCTGATCTGGACTTCAGGCCTGGAAGTCATGGACCATAACTGCTGAAACAGCCTGACTCTTTTCTCATGCTCAGCGGCTGTGTGCTGAGTAATATTGATCTTTATAAGTCAGGTTATAAACCTGACTTATGAAATAGCCCAGAAAGGCCACTTAGGTAAATAATATTACATGTACTTAATGGACCAATTGAATTTGTGACTGGATTCTTCTTTTAAGTGCTCTAGATCTTATTTACTAACATTGCCTAACTGAGATTATACCTCCCCAGTTTAAGGAAATAAAACTCACTTTGCAACATCCTGCAATTCCCTTTCTTCTGCAAAGATATCCTCTTATTCCAGAAAATTGCTTTTACCATGGAGTTCAGTAAGAACCAAATTGCAACCCTAAGTCTGACTGATTCTCGTGATGTCTCCAAATCATACTCACCACTTTTTTGGTCAGCAGCAGATTTTTTTTTTTTTTTTTTTTGTCTGATGCCTTTAAATGTAAAAAGAGCAAGTAATGAAATATTTACAACCTCAGAAGTATTTCAAAGATATAAAACTGTAATGATCTTCTGGTGTATATGGCTGTGTAAATTCCTGTAAGCAGTGGACCCGTATAGTCACAGAATCAGAGAATAATTTGGGTTAAGAGGGACCTTTAAAAGTCATCTAGTCCAACCCCCCAACAGTAAGCAAGGGCATCTTCAACCAGAGCCCTAAGCAACCTGACCTGGAATAGTTCCAGGGATGAGGCACCTACCACCTCTCTGGGCAACCTGGGCCAGTGTCTCACCCATCTCAGCTGAAAAAAATGTCTTCCCCCTTTTATCTAGTCTAAATTTCCTTCTTTTAGTTTAAAACTGTCACCCTTTGTCCTGTCACAGCAGGACCTGCTAAAAAAACCTGTCCTCATCCTTCTTATAGGTCCCCTTTAGAAATACCACAAGAAAGTCTCCACAGAGCCTTGCCTTCTCCTGGCTGAACAATGTCAACTCTCTCTCCTTGTAGGAGAGGTTGCTCCAGCCCTCAGATCATTTTTGTGGTCTCCTCTGGCCCCATGATCTCAGGAAGTTTATATTCAGTTCTTAAGTTACAGAAAATATATCAGTCCCCCCAAAAAAATGCTTTCCAAACCTTGCAGGGCTGCAGTACAACACAAAAATGAGAAATCAACAGCTAATAAAATTGGAGATGAGTAATCTATAGTTTCACTGCCCAAGATGAGTGAAAGGGAGAGCACTAACGGAATATGTGATAAAAATGCAGGAGGGTATGTCCTTAGATGACACAGAGAAAAACTCCTTTTACAGCATTTTTCCCTCCTAATCACTTCAGGTGTAGTTAAGAACACGACACTGACTGAGGCACTGGGTGTAACTTTCTCATCCGAGAAGTGTTTGTAAAAGAAGACAACCTCAAACTTCAGATTATCAGTTTACAGAAGCCAAAAGAAAATTCTTCGCCAGTAATTCAAAATGTCAGAATTTGACTCAAGTCCCGGCTGCAATTCTTAACTTCCTGAGGAGGGTGACAATTATCAAAGATATATATGTTTGAATTGGAAAGGCCAGCTCCTTGGTATAATTCCCTTCTGCTGCATAATCAATTGATGAGTCATGACCAACTGCATATGGACGCATAAATATATCTAGATCTATATGCAAAAATACCATTACAAAGGATACCACGTATATAGTACCCTTGGAAATACCATTGAGCTTAAGAAAGTACCTGTTCCCCTCTGAGCAGTAAGTGATTCTAACTAAAACACAGCAATCAAACTCAGTTCTCAGTCTCCCAGCATCAGGGTGCTCAATCATGTTGCTCCAAGACACGTTCAAGGCTGGTGGATGGAAATCTTGGCACAGGTGAATCCTCTACAAGATGAATAATCTCCCTGCTAGACAGAGCCTTACTGAGAGCCAGTGTGACTTCCTAACACAAACCTGAGCACTGCAAAATGTACCACGTTCTATTCCATGCACAAAGCACTTGGCTTGACCTTCTCAAGGAGAGGAGCAGAGCTACTCAAGTGTATCAGAGGCAAAGAACAAACGGCACATATATGCTTAAACCCGTGGGGAGAGCCTAAATACCAGCATGTAATAGATGTGAATCCTGTAGCCTTGGTGAGGAGTAGAAGGCTTTGCCCATGTTCTGTTCACAACTACAGCAGAAGAACCCAGAGAGAAGAATACAATGAAACTGGCCTTGGCATCAGGCTGAACTCAACAGAAACATTGCATGGTTTTCACAGGGAGGGTTTGCAGATGCAAGGCTCCACCTCACCCTATGTCTTCAGAACCAAAATCAGCTAGCTGGTAGCTAGTTGTTGCTTTCACCTGTCCAGCACATCTTAATGGAAAAAGATGACAGAAAAAAGCAAACACTCTGGTGCAGAGCTAATAATCAAAAGGCTCCTATCTGGGATGCAGAGGGAAGGGGTGTGTGGACCCATCCCTGGAATATTTCAGCATTACCTCAGCAAAAATTAGTCTGGGCTATTAAAATGACTCAAATGACTTCCTGGTGATAGAATGGCTGCAACACATGCTTTTAGCCACTATTACAATAAAGTATTTACTGTTTGTAAGTCCCCCAGTTCTTTCCACGCAGCCTTCATATAGGTGTGAATAAATAAAAATGTGCCATTGTGAGCAGCTTAAAAAGCCTCAAGAAGCTCTGGGATATATTCATAGTATGTATCTCTGCCAATGCAGACAGAACAGAAAGCTTATTTTGTCCACCTCATGTCACTGCCCTGTCTCCTACTCTTTTAAGATGGGTTATCTAATTAATTTTCCTGCATTTAATAACAGAAAGGAGATGTCAGCTGAACTGAAAACAGCATCAAGCAAGCCACCTTGTTGTCTTATCTACTAATGCAGCACTAACCTGGCATGGCATCATTATTTCCCCCCGCCCCAGTCTCTATGTCCGCTGGTTCTGCACCTGCTGCTTGCAATCTCTGGCTGCTGTAGCCATGAAGAAGAGATTTATTTTGCCTGTTCCCACTCTTGCTCAACAAGCATTGTAATCATTTCTTCAATCAACAAGATAATCTGTGAACATCATCCCTAGGAGAGCCGATGGCAGTGTGGACTGCCAGACCTGGCTGAAGGCACAATTAAACAGCCCAGCTGCAAAAGAAAAAGACAAGGTTAAACCAGCTGCTGTGGTGGGGAAAGGGCAGTTGCAGCAAGCTATAAAGAACTAACAGTGACAGGTGAGGCTCTGTTTCCCATCTCAGTAATGGGTAGATTTATTAGTGGTTCTCGGTTACCACTTCTGAACAAGCTCTGCTGGAACTGATTTCATTGGCACCCATGTACAACCCAGCGTACACAGCAGCCATCACCTTCATCCCTCTGTGCTGACTATCTCCAGGGTTACTGTGCAAGACAAACTCCAGCTCTGGCTTCACTTTAGTTTTGTTCCTAAAACTGTCATTCAAACCTGACCGGAGGTTCTTGGAAGGTAGAGGAAAAAAACCACATGCTCAATTCTCAACAAGCTGTTTCTCAATTTCAAAGAAAGGCTGGTTTAGATAATGCTGTGTTCACCTGCAGCACTTTTGGGAGATGAAAAAGGCTCATGAATCACTGACTTGTTTAGGTTGGAAAAGACTTTTAAGATAATTGAGTCCAATCATTAAGCCAGTAGTGCCAGGTCACTACTAAACCATGTCCCTCCACAGCTTTTATATACCTCCAGGGATGGGGACTAACCATGTCCCTAGGCAGCCTGTTCCAGGAATTCAGAACCCTTTCAGAGAAGAAATTTTTCCAAGTATCCAATCTAAACCTCCTCTACTGCAACTTGAGGTCATTGCCTTGTCCTCTCACTTGTTCCATGGGAGAAGAGATGACACCGGCTTTGCTACAGAGTTAATTTCCAAACTATGGTAATCATGGCAGGACAAAAGCCAAATTCCCTGCAGATACAGAACAGTGGAGATAGAAACACAAGGAAGCTGAGTCCCAAGGGCAGCAAGCACATCACTTGCATTTCACAGACAATTGCACAAAAGGAACCAAAAAAGGGAGATCCCAATGGGCAAGGAGCAGCTTCTCCACTGAGGGTGATTTGGCCTGGCAAAGAGGCTTGTGTGCCTGCACTCAGTGGGCAGGGAACAACTCTCCTTCCTAAAACCTTTACAGGAGAAAGCGAGCCAACAAATCCTGTAGCCTGAGCCACTAGGATGGTTGTAGAGCTGAGAAGGAGAAACATTTATACAAAGGAAAGGTCTTGTTGAATGTACTATTTCAAAATGATGGAGAGCAGGCATTACAGACTGCAATGGCACTGCAATCACAGTTTATCTCAGTCATGGTTCTGCACAAGTCAGACCTGGTCCTAGCATCCTTCACTGACACTTGTGTTGAGACAGTCTTGACAAAATGACTGCCTCTGCTGTGCTGTAAAGCAGGGTATTTTATGGGGAGTTGTAAATGCCACACATTAGAAGTCTTCATAGAAAAAGTGGGAAGGGGCTTCCCCTGACAATGCTAATGAATAGAATGCTCTGCAGATAAAGAAGCAAAGCCAAATTTTAGTTCATTAAGGTAACTCAGGAAAGAGCCTAAAACTGCAAACTGGGCAGTTTTTAAAGACCCACAAAAAGGCTGGAGGAGATAAAAATACATTCCTGTTAAATGGGAAAATGCTGTTTTCAAGAGAATTAAGCACATGAATCTAAAAGATACAAAAATAGGCTACACAGACATAAAGCAGGACATGAATAACACTATTATATTGCTCATAAGTAAAGAAAGGCATAGGAGACAGATATTTGCTTCTATTAATGCCCTAATAAGGTTCCTGAATAACACCTCCAGTATAAAGCTTGCTTATTCAACCACCACATCATTCTTACAAAGTCAGAGATTTGGGTCAGATATTTGTTGGGAAAACCATGTTATTTCTTAGTCTTTGTATGTACATCATCTTTACATTGTGCCCTTCAGCTACCAAAAGCAATACCACTCATCTATTACATGGCTTTTCAGCCACAGACCTCACAAAGTACTTTTTAAAGAAGAGACAGAATTCATCCTCTCCTATGGACAGGAAATCCACAGCAAACAGAAGGGAAGTAACTTGCTTCATCCATTCCTGACAGCAAGAGGTAATTGGCTGTGATTGCCCAGATATACGTATCACTTAATAAAAGATCCTTTGGTGTCTCTTGAGACAAGCACAATGCCAGAGAATCAGGAAGCTGAGTCACTGAACCCCTTCAAAAGGATGCAAAATGCTCCTCCCCTGCACTGTTGCTGTGTCATATATAGAGAGGACCAAGCAGGAGCTTTGCCTCTACTCATGCCTGCTCCTCACTTTACAACCACTGCGGTTTAACAGAAGTACTGCAGTCTGCCTTGGACTCACATCTGAAATCTGCCTATATCCTGTCCAACGTTCCTGCAAGGGAAGCCTTCTGGCAGGTTCTTCCCATCTCATGTCAGCAACTTTCCTCTCCTGAGGCCCATGTCCTGATGGGGAGGCAGCAGTACTGTCCCATGAAACGTTGCACAACAAGTAATGATAAAAAACTTTGCCACTTTGCTGGGTAAATACCTCATCTCAAATATTCCACAGGGCTACTCTTGTCACAGACTGAAAAACCTGCAGGACATTATAGTGGAAATCAGCCCCTGCAAACTTCTCACGTGGGCACAGAATGTTTTTTTCTTCCTCTCCAAGCTCTGCAGTATAACTTAATATCATTGTTGTGGGTTTGTTGGTCTTTTTTTATAGTTTCTTCCTTTCTTCCTTTGAGAAACTGTTCTAAAATGTTCTCCCATTTCCTTTTGGATTTATTTTTGCAGCTTGCTTCTCTGTTCAGTTAAGTGTTCATTCAAGATGTCGTGGCTTTCAAGAGACATCTGAGGTGAGGCTTGTCAGTTTTTCTTCAGAAGAGACTTATTTTGTATGCTCTCAGTTTCAGGCTGAGCTACAGCATAACTGCAGGGGGTTCATGTTTAAATTGAGCTGCATTCCTCTGCCTGCAGGAGTGGGCCTATGCAAAGGAAATGCACAAATCCATAAATAAGGCTTGGCAAGACTTCCCTGCTCTACTTAATACCGACATTTGCGAGCTCTGTTTTCCCAAACCTCTTGCTTCCAGAATTCCTGCACCTGCTACTTTGTTAATTCTGTTTTCAGTGAGTTTAGACTTCTGTATTCTTAATTATGTTAATGAAGAAGAAACTATTTAAAACATTAATGGTTTGTAAACTTTAAAAAGAAAACAGTGAACAAGTAACTTGCCCCCGGGTCTGCCTTCACTGTTGGATTCACAGACCAATCCAGGGCATTACATTTTCTCTCCCAGCAGTCCTTCTCTATTCCCCTCAGGTCTCTTTTGGACGCAGCTTCACTTTCCCCTTTTATGTCTGATCTCTGCTGAGGAAGATCTTGCAGGTTAATGGAAATCATCCCTGAAGAGGTAATTACCACAGCTGTCTCTGCTAGTTTTATTTTTCTCTCTTGATATTGATCTCCTCTCCCCTCCAAGGCTCCATAAAAGCTCTTTGCTTCTGCTCTCTTTCAGCTAGCCCTCGCAACTCACCTCTGGAACCCAATGGGAGTTACTACGGTGCAGAGACCCTGGAGGGTCCCCCTCTAATCCTCTGGGCATTTCTCAGATAACTCTGACAGGCTGGACAGTAATATTTGTAGCAAAGGAATGAGGCATAAGACAAGATGTGGTCCCTGCTACAACACAGCTGTGGCCTCTCCTCCCTCCATACTTACAGTTTTCATACAGCGATGTGCTTTCCCTGAACATCACTTTGCAGAACTGGTTTATGTTTTCCTGGCTTTTACATAAAATATAGGTCAAATCATGGTACACATAGGTTAAGATACTGATTTACTGCACATGAAAGGAAAAACGAATACTGAACTTGAAAAGAAGAAAAGGTGACTAACTGCTTCGTTTACTCAAACAACATCTACCTGCAAAATGTCTTTGCTCTCGGCTTCTATGTGCACTCCTGCTGCACCTTTAGCTGTGCTTTTTGTGTGCCTGCTTTCCCCGGGGTATCTCTATGCAGAGCTGCTAAATCACAGCTAGACAACATGCAGAATATCATTCTCACCATCTTCCTGACAAGACAGCATTGTTTCTTACAGTACAGATGGCTTACAAGATACTGATCTCTGCCAATGGAGCAGCAATGCACTATCTGTAAAGTGACTCTGAAAGGAACTGTTTTGGCATTAAGACTGAGATTGAGGATAAACCACACCTCGCAGGCAGGGCTGAGCAGGCCTCCAGAAGGCCAGGTAAGCAGCATATCAAGGAGCTGTTTCACCCCAGGAGAGCAGTTTTCCCCAGGGTTATGTGCTCTCCATAACTGTTCACAGTCTGCATGCCTAGACTACACTAGATCACAGTCATGCCACGCTTGTCACTTCCTTGGGAGTCTAGCCACATTTGCTGGGGTTTATTTTCAGCCCTGAGCTTTGGGAGTTCGATAATTACATGAAAATGTGTTCTTCTGGGGAAAAAAAATAAAGTTCCTAGCCTCTGGGGTGTGAAGTAAAGAGTGTGAGTCACTGAGTGAACTTCATTGATGCAGAAACCAGACAGAAAGTGTCCCAAACTCAAGGGTTTAAAAATCTCATCAACTTTAAGCCAAAGTTTGTAGATCTGAGGGGCAGAGAGAGAGAAATGAGGCTTTGGAGCCCATGGACTTGGCAGTACTATGGCTGCTTGATTTGGGCATGCTGACCTTTGCAGACCACAGCACCTTCTCTGTAAGCCCTTTCTCTGCTGGAGAAATAACAGCATGGTGCATGCAGCAAGGGATGTCATTGTGCTCTGCTCTGGTACCAAGCAGCTCAGGGCCATGAGGGCACTTTGTACACTGACTCACACCCACACACTTTGAGGACTGCCTGCTCTGCTATTTATAAAACTCAAATGGTGTTATCACTCAGTGCTCAAAGTACAGAAGCATTGCTGGGTATTCTCCATGAAGACAGTTTTGTGAGTTCATTAAGTCATGTCAGCTAGGTATCACCCACCCTTGCTCACATCTACTGTGAGAGGATCCCTTTGACTCAGCCAGATAAAACAGCCACCAATTTAACACCACTTTTGGCAGAGGAGAAATGCATTTCTCTACATGCCTACTTACAGCCAAGGCCTACTGAAGCTTCTCTGCTCTGAGACACTTCTATTATTACATGCAGAGCTTAAAATCCACTGAGAAAAGAAGTTAAACACTTAAGCACAGTCAGAACTGCAATCAGTGTGCATATCATCATCCAGGCACTATTTTCACACTTCTTTCCCCTTTCTTTAAATCCCTCAGCCCTAAGAGCTCTCCTCCCCCAAATCCTTGCTTGCTAGCATGTCTGGGTAGGGCTCCCTGCAAAACAGAAAGCATCACTATTTTTTTAAATAAGGAAAAGCAGGAGGCATGACCAACTTTCGAGAGGAAGCCTAGGGCAAATAAAGAACCTCATTCCACCCCAGACTCACACCTTAACCACTGACTGATGGATGAACTGTGGAAGATTGGAGAGAAGTGGAAGACTCCAGGTTAGCACAGCTGTTTGCCCAACTGATGTTTTCACCAGAAAAAGGCACTAGAGCAGCAGATGTATGGTGATGATGCACTGCTAGTCTCTTCTGACAGGCACTATTCTGTCAAATCCTCCTTCTCTTTTGCTTTTTCTCCCTTTGATTTCTTATCTGAAAGTTTCCATCTACCATGGCTGCAAAGAAGATCTGAAAATGTGGGTATCTGATACTTCAGCAGCTGCAGGAGTTAGCAGAAAGCCTGGGAAAAGAACAAAAGGCTCAGAAAGGTTTAAACAGTCCCATCCATCTCAGTGAGGGGCTAATTCTAGGCATGATCATCAAAGCGACAATCTGGATTGCTATTTCAGTCCTTATACGAGAAAGGAGATGGGAAGTTACTGTTTTTCATTTTTTACCCTTCCTACTGCCATGCTTGGATGACATTTGAAGACATCCTCACCTATTCTGCCCCACGTAAAAGGGGTTGCATGCACAAAATTTGTAAAAGAAGAGAACAGAAAGGGAGCTCTGCTCAAGGTGTTCATTGAAACACAGGAAACGCACAGAGTGAGAATTTAAATGACTATGCAACCTGCTGGAGAGACCACTGTAGATCTCAGGCATCACTCAGATGTCATTTCATCTGGCACATGTTACCTTAATGAGCAGAGACTGGAGAGGCACTTCCACCTTTTGCTTGCTCAGTCTGACCCCAGCCCTGGACTCTGAACCCCACTCCTGCTGTGAACACAGCGTTGAAAACGTAATCTTCCCTTCTGAGAGTTATTTCCAGAGGATCAAGTCTTTTGACACTGACAGGAGAAATGAGTATCAAGCTCAGATTCCCACTGTCTAGCTACCTGAGGTCTAGCTTTCTGCAAACCTTCAAAGCTGTCAGGAGGGCAGGGGATGACCTCTGGGACGTCTGCAGAAACGGTGTAACCACGTTAGCAGACCATCAAATCTACAGCAAAACAAGCAGAATTAATGTGTGGGAAATGGGGTTAGGCCCCAGCTCCTCTCTCACTTTGGCTTCTCACGTCAGTTAAGCGAAGGGTCTGGTGGTTCCCAACAAAATCAGGTCTCCCTGTTATATACTCCATCAAATGCTGCAAAATGAAGGGTGGATAAAATCCTTGAGGTGCCTGCAAGCAAGGAATCAGGAGTCTAGCTGGGAGTTTTAACAGCAGTGTTTGATCTGCCTGATAGCCACATCCAGGGCAAACTGGGGATTTTCCCACTGTCCTTCTGGTGCACCAATGGGCAGATAGTTTCTTAGATTTGCACTTCTCTTTGCTTCTCCCATTTGGTTTTGGATATATGGCATCACTGGTGGCCACAAGTAGGGACACCAAGAGGCCCTGGTGTGGGTTGCAGTGACTGGACAGTATTCTCTCTCCAGAATTTATTTTTTGCCTTCCTCCCAGCTTCAGCACCTTCCTCTTTCTGTACAGCTCTCATTTCCAAGATACTGTCAGCACAGCTCTTCCCAGACACGTAAAGCAGATAAAGTGTCTGATTAAAAAAGCAGATCCAAGAGGCTAAAGCCAGCTTGTGTAACAAACAACCGGCAAAGATATTAAATTAAGACCTGGGGATTTTTTTTTCCCCACTTACACTTTCAATGGGCATGGGCATAATGACCATGCCCGGTTCTATAATTTCAAGCTCTATGGTTAGTTTTACACATTTTTTAATCCACCTAATTAGCTGTTAGCGTTCTTGAACACTGCCCATTAAATTTTATTACCCACAATCAAGTTCTCGTAGCATAACAGCAAAAATGCCTGGGCGCAGAGTACCCACGGAAGACGCGAGGTGTTGCACGCATCACTGCAAGGACAAACTGGGGCTTTCCTTCAACTCTCAGCTGCTCCTTTGGGGGCTGCAGGATCGATTAAAATCCTGAGCCTGATTTTCCTTGGGGGCACGGTGTCACAAATCTAAAATTAATTCTTTGACTTTTTAGACTAGCCCTGCCTCCCTACTGCCTTAATTACATGCACGACTTAATGTGGCTTCGCTGAAAGTATTCGGGTCCCAGATTTTCTCAAGACCTTCTCATTTTTTCAGCCCCATTTTCTGTAACTATAAAGGACTTTTTTTGCTAGCATTTAGTAGCTAATTTCAGCTAGCACATGCATGGGGGAAAAAAAAAAAAAGTAAGTAAAACAATTATTTTTTTACACAGATGAATTAAAGCCAAATTCCTCTCAATGTACTCAGGTTACATTTCCTGGACCCTGACTTCTGAAATGCCACAATGGACCAGAACTATCTGTTAAATGGTACAGGACTTGTAGCCTATCTGTTTCTCCTCAGCTTCTTAAGTCCCTGTTTCTCTTGAGCTTTTCATCCCCTGCCCATCAAATACCTTGGCAGAGGACAGCTCTCAAGTAGAAAGCTCTATTCAGCACCAACATTCTTGTGCCCTCTAGCATCTGAGGAACCCTTGCATTCTCCCTGACATGGATTTTGCTGTCAGCAAAGACCTCAATTTTGCCTAAAATATATAAAGCCTTTTTTTTTTTGCCATTTGCTTTGTTTGCATACCTTTGTCCCAACAGGTATGACTCCTTCCTTCAAGAACTATCAGAGCTAAAGCAGTTCAGGCCCATCTTTACTGATTTCTGATCAAAACACAATAGTTTAGACCTCTACAAACACTCAGGATTTTCTCCTGTCTCCTAAAAGACACACTCAAAGTCTTCTGCAATTAATTCATTCCATGTCAGCTTAGTAAGTGTCTCCTCTGGATGAATCCAAGCACTTCTGGGTTTGTTAGAAGTTAGTTACTTCAACACAAAGATTGTGGGTTTTCTTCCCAGAAGTCGCATGGAGAGAATGAATAATGAAGAGAAGGGCTGTAAGCCCTGCGCTCTGTCCATGCTATCAAGGTGACTACAGCTCTTCCCTCTCCCCTGCTTTTGCTCTAAGTTCTACCTTACAATAACTAAAGGCACTGTTTGCTGCTGATCCGACTGAGCTTGGCCTACTGTTGTGCATCGTATGCTGAACTTGCCACGTCACTGATGTTCCCTTTGCCTCCATGATGCCTGCTTGCCTCCTGCTTACATGCTTTTGCAATGGGCAAAAAGGCGCCATAGTCCTTGGACCTTGTCCCAGGACCAGGCTTTGAGGCTCCAAGTGCCATTTGTTCAGAGGATGCAGCTTGGAGGCATTCCAAGTTGCAGATGCTTTTCTACCTCAAGCTTTTCTTTTTCTTCCTAGCACTCTGGATTTCTTTCATCCCTGAGGTGTCACAGAACAGTCCACTCTCACTCAGTCACAGACGAGTTATTCTCCTTGGCAAAATCAAAATGTTTTGCTAAGAGTATATTTTGGGCCTTGAAATAGGGTTTGGTTTTGTTGGGTTTTTTGTGTTTGTGGGTTTGTTGTTCTTGTTGGTTTTGTTTGGTTGGTTTGCATTTTGGTTTGGGTGGGGTTTTTTTGGTTGTTCATTTGGCTTTTTTCTGTGAGGATTTTTACCCAGTCTCCCTTTATTTGTGCTCTGAGTTTTCTGTGGTACTTTTAATGACAGCAACACTCAAGCCCACTCCAAATGTGCTAGGACATGTAAAGCAAACAGTGTTCCACTTGGTTAGTAAGAAACCCTCTGAAGCTAAGAAACCTGCTCAGCACTTCATGCTAATACTAACACCAGTTCTAAACCTGTGCTGACTCAGGCAAGATACCATGGATTGCCTTCAAGGGGGCTACAGGACTGATGGGACTGAGTGAAAGAAGCTCAGTCTGGACTGCAGCAGAGGTTTCAGTGGAATATCAGGAAACATTTCTTCACTCGAGGGGCTGTCAAGCACTAAAATAGGCTGTTCAGGGAAGTGGAAGAGTCACCATCCCTGGAGTGATTTAAAAGATGTGTAAAAGTGGCAGGACGTGGTTTAGTGATGATTTCGCAGCACTAGATTAGTGGCTGATCTCAACAATCTCAAAGGTCTTTTCTAACCAAAACAATTTCATGATTCTAAGAATTCCTCTGTATTTCAGGTGAACTACTGAGTCTCCTTGTAAATCCTCAGCAGGACAGTCCAGGCTGTCACACAGTCACTATTGGCTGGTGTCTGCCTGTACTGGTTCCACAAATGTTTACTTGGCTGACATTTCAGGTTGAAAAGTCAAATACTATCCATATGCTTCCCAAATTTCCTCCTGGACTCCCAACTTCCTACAAAAGGAAGAGGTTTAGGGATACATGGCAGGGGGGTTGGAACTAGATGATCCTTGTGGTCCCTTCCAACCCTGACTGATTCTATGATTCTGTGATACAGCATTCTGGCCAAAGATTCTGCAGTTCCAGCTGTCCCAAAACAAATGCAAACACCGCACCAGAAAACGCCACAGACAGTCGGGTGGAAAGCTGGCATCAAGTGTTCAGCATACCTCAAGTATGTCCTACTCACAGCCTGAAAAAGGTGAGAACTACTCAAACAAACAAATAAACACCATCCCTCCCCGAGGCAAAAAAACCCAAGATTGCCCACTCTGGTTGGTGTAGTGTTCAACAAGAACCACAGTCCCAAAGCCACTGCACCAGCCACAGAGCCAGCCAAGCCTCCTAAATCTGTTATTGACAATGAAGCTGTTTGTTTGTCACCTGAAGGCTGAACGGGAATGGCATTTCTGTTGCAGTGCAGTAAAAGGTTAGCACTTGCATAAGCTGATAAATGTGAAGTCAAGGTGACTCTGCTTTATGTATTACATTAGCATAGGGCTGCAAATCCTTAGGGCACAGGGAGAAGCCTCAGAAGCAACCACGGCACTGCAACCAAAAACATCTTGGGGAAAATTCTCCCTTTAGACACATAATAAGTGGGACAAAATCTCCTCGTGTGTTTGCAGTCAGTTAGGCTCAGGGCAAAGAAAATACATCAAGGCTAAGGTGTGAGGGGTGAATAGTGCCTGTTAACAAGGGAGATACCTTTTCTGTGGTATCATTACTTTCCACGAAGTTAAACAAAAAGACAGAGCTCTGGAAGCAGTGTCTCACTGTTAACGCCTGCGTGATTGGATGAATAAATCTGTTCTAATTAAGTGCATTTTTTATAGTAGGCTGTAACAAAACATTGTGAGAAAGTGAGAAGCTGATAGCTGGCTCTGAGATTGCAAGTAACCTTCTCCTAATTAAGTCTGTATATATTTATATGTCATCTTAGAGCAAAAAAACACTTAGAGCTCTCCTTCAACTTCTTTTCCTATTTTCCTTTCCAGTCGTAGTTATTAATTTACTATACTCTTCCTTCACATTACTTCAGCCAAAGCAGAAACAAATGGTTTTAAATGCATCTTACAGACCCTGAATTTCATTCTGCTTATGAAGATCCACTTGTCCTATTGACTTCAGTGATGTAAGTTCTGATTGCACAGGTAAAACTAAAACGAGAAGCCACTCTTCCAGACTCCTCCTTGCTTTGTTGCACTGGGCTGATCTGTTGACTAGACTCACCAAATTAAAACTCTCCTCTGACTCAGCAGGGAAGGTATTGCAAAGCTTTGGTAGCACATCAAAGTACCTCCGTGCTTTGTGTCTCGTTTCATGTACCACTGCTGTAGTCTGCCACATGCTGTTACTGAACTTCCTCAGCCCCAAAGCCTGCTATACTTTGAGTTAGTTACTCTCACTTTTGGGCTCTATCTTTCCTACTCAGCATCCCCAGCAAAAAAGTAAGAGAAGAGAACAACAGCCACTTTAGGAGTATGTCTCTATCCACCTGTCTAATGATGCTTTGCTAAGATTGGATGTGAGCAGCAGGGGAAATTTAGGTCCAAATAAAACATAAATATGCAGTGCATCTCCTGGCACCTTCTGTATCTGTATGCAGAAAGAGGGTGTCTTGGTAAGAGGAAACATTGGAAAGTGCTCTGCAAAGACCATCCACAGTCAAGCATTCACCAAGAAGAGCAAAGAACGTGTTCAGGTCCTGGTATGTTCTGGGATGTAACAAATCCAAATAGGAATCTTTACTGAAATGATCACATGTGGTTGGGTTTTAATATCTCCTATGGGGTAAATCTATGTCTTTCTGCCCCATAAATTCTCCTCAGCTGCCCAGACGCAAAAGGTGCTCTCGGCAATGCTACAAACACATCCCAGGCTGGTCTAATGGAAACAGATAACTGGGTTAAATTCTTAAATTCTCCCCAGCTGCCCAGACACAAAAGATGCTCTCAGCAGTGCTACAAACACATCCCAGGCTGGTCTAATGGAAACAGATAACTGGGTTAAATTCTTAAATTCTCCCCAGCTGCCCAGACACAAAAGATGCTCTCAGCAGTGCTACAAACACATCCCAGGCTGGTCTAATGGAAACAGATAACTGGGTTTCCACTAGGAACAGTTAATTACTTCACAGTGTTCATCAAGTCCCATGGACTCGGGACATTTATGCAAAGTACAGTCATTCTACAAACATCCATTAAAACAGAAATAGTCAAACTAAAATCCTTTTGGTATCCCAACACCCCTTTGTGTCTCCAGCATCACCATTGCACAGAGATGGTTCATCTAGGCTAGAGAAAAAATCTGCAGCCTGAGGAGACCATTTCCAAGGGTTCATTTTTCAGGTGCATGAGGTTCTCTTGAGGACTAATGAGATGCTCTTGATAATGATAATTGATCCATATGGATTCAGCACAAGAGTTGGATATAAAACAGTAGTTCAGGTCTCTGGATTGAAACCAAGACAAAAAATGAATGTGTTTAAATAAGAGTAGATCTACTTCTGTGTTGGTTCATTTGGAAACAAACCAGTACTTTTGAATAGCATCACTTATCCATGATATTTATAAATGATCTTTCCTATAAAAGACTTCATTTCCACCGCTCATGTTCTTCACTTTTTATATCTTCGATTAGAATTCAGCCATTTACCTCTGCTTTGGGCTGGCCTTAGTAACAAGAAGATTGGCACCTATATAATGAAGAAAAAAAAAGAATGCCCCACATCCCCATCATCCAGCAAGACATGGACAAAGAATCAACCTGCCTGCTGCTTCTACAAACACCTACAAGAGCTTCTTCTAAAAAATTCTACAGAAACGTCTAGAAACATTTACAGGAGTTCCTTCTATAAACTCCATTTCCTGGATCCTCCATCTAATTATTTCACAAATATCCTACTTTACATTCCTTTCTTCCCAAATGCCAGTCCCATTTTAGCACTGGACATGTGCGATATTGAGTTTAAGCTGGTCATAACAATACAATGTGTGCACATACAACTGCACCACTGCTAATGGTCTCTTTGTGGAATGTGGGCTGGGCTCTCTGCCCCTGTCTCAAGTCTCAGTTCTTTATGAAATACTCACAAGGGAGTATTGTATATGTTGAGGCTATAAGGAATTATGAAAATGAGAATTTATCCATCAGAAAATCTAGCCAGCATGCTGGTATTCCTCCTGTAACCACATTATTAGTAGAACACTGTTCTTCTGCTTCTGAACTAATAAACTGAACATGGTGACAGTTTTGCATCAAGGGAGCAAAAAACCTAGCTTTGACATCTTGATCTTGCCTGTTCATGGGTATACTGCTGTTTCTCTTGCCTCATCTGTAAAATGGGCGAGGATGCTGCTAATCTTTCCCAGCTTCATGTTAAGAGGCTGAATCCATAAAGCCGATTTAAGCAGCAACTGTAATATGTGCACAGAGTTAATACCATTTAACATACTTCAGATTTCCCAGAAATGAACAAGAACTAAAGACTTAATTCCATCTCTTTTGAACTCTGCATTCTCTTCACAACACTTCAACATTTAAGCAGTGGAACATGCCACAGAGCAGGCCACGCTGCTCTGTGCCTGCACACTGCTGTATGCCCCAGCATGTCCCCACTCAGGCACGGTTATCACTTGAAAAAGGAGGAAGCCACATGCTGTAAGTGTTGTGCAACAACGCCCAGCTTGCCAGGACCACTGGAGGGCATTTGAACAGAGCAGGCTCTCAGCCTCAAGCATCAGCATTCGGATCAAGAAAAGCCACATTCTGTGGCTGCCCAAATTGTTCAATAGGTACCACAGAAAGTGAGAGCCAGTCTACAAGCCACAGCTGGCAAAAATGTATTTGACCAAACATCCAGAAATAGCAATGCCATTTGCAGAACCTGGATCAGGTTCTGAAATGTCTATAAACACCAACAAAATCCACCTGACAATGCAGTTGCTTTAAAAAAAATCTGACACTAGCAGAGATTTGACAGGTGTTTGTGGTCTTAGCTCATTTCAAACATAGGAACAATCATGCACAGGATCCTCTCACAGCACCACAGCCTCACAGCTGCAAGTTTGGTGGCTAAAGGACTTCAGCCAAGCAGAACAACCATATTGAAAGACACTAAAAGAGCATAGCCACGACAAGGGTTATGCGGCAGGACTGCAGGAATCACATCTCTGCGATTCTGTCTGGAGTAAGTCCTTGGTTCCTATCACCTCAGATTGTCACCATGTGAAGACACAGACTTAGCTTTTACCAAGCCACTTGTGACTCCATGCTTACCAAGGCTGAGCCTGACACAAGCCCCAGATCCTGGGCTGAGTCAGCCTCCACTCTGGGAGGGACAGAAAGATGTTCCTGAAAAGATCACCCTCACAAGTTACCTGCCATGTTGGTGAAGGCAGGTGTCCCTGCTCCACATACGTGCTTATGATCACCCAGGGGAAGTTTTGAATGCAGGAGGAAAGAAAGAAAGGCTCTGACCCCGAAAGAGCAATCACACAAAACAGCCCTGACCCAGCTCACTCTGCACGGGTCAGTGCCACAGCAGAAGGAGCTTTGTTTTACATTTCACCCTGAGTTTTGGTGCCATCAGTTACCGGGTCATAGAAAAGAATTAAATGAAGCCATTCAGAGGACAGTGAGAACATCTGAAATAAAACACAGTTCTTCATGCCCAGATCCAAAGCTCAATAAAGTCAGTGGGAAATTCTCCATTTCCCACTCTTGCTTCCGTGTTCACCTTATAGGTACAGAAGGTCCCTTCAGATTTCACCAGTTCAACCCATGACCAGTCCCTAGGACTTGCTGATTAGATCCACATTTGCTTTCAGAAAGGCAAGAGTTGGAAATTCTGAGAATTGAGCTTAACCTTGGACTGGAAATGTGTCTGAGCAGGGAGCAAATAAAATTAGCAGCTCTGGCAAATATGATCTTTCTTCCATACAAGAGACATGAAATAGACTTTGAGCCAGGCCCACCCTTGTGCTGGTCATCTGAATCCCAGCCTTTTTTTTTCTTTCCCCAGACCTCTTCTGTGATTTAAGTACCCAGCTCTGGACTTCCCTAGATGCTCCATTTTGCATAAATAATTACAGACTTTTGAGGCTTACTGACTGTTATGTTTGTAGGCTGGAGTGACACTTTGGGTATCTAGAAGATTTTTGTATGAAAAAAATCCCCAAGCACTTTCTGTCGTGCTCCACTCATTAGTACCTCCAAATGTTCAGCAAAAAGAGCCCAGAAAGTTCTGCTAGTATTTGTGCCTCCTGACTGACTCCATATGATACATGGACAGTGCAGATGAATTATTTTTGACTGGGGAGTGGTCAGAGGACCTTGCATGAAGAACTAAAAGACTTCTAAAACACCTCTTCATCTGTTGTAGCATCCTGCACATACTCCTTTCAAACAAGCCACTCTTCAAGTTCTTCTTTTCCCAAAGTATTTCAGCCACCCAGGGATTGGTGTGGCTTCCATGGACAGCAGTGGGTTTATTTCTGGGAGGGGCATCTACTCTCGCTAATTACATTTTGTGCCAATAGCTAATGTGATGGCTCGTTGACTGCTGATATTCATGCCCATGTCTTTGACAGGCAAGGCGCCCACTCACCAGCTGCTCTGCCTGTTTGATTAGGTTACTGACAGAGTGCAGGGAAAACTGCAGGAGATAATGTGGAAGTGAAGCCATTTTGTGTGTGTGTGTGTGTGTGCATGTGTGTGCTTGCAGGACCATAATGTATTGCTCCTTCTCACCAGCTTTTCCTGTGATCTTTGTGGCGTGCAGGGTGCGTACCGGCACCAATCCCTGTATATGGTGAAGGAGGAAGGAGAGCTGGAAAGACACCATTTCAAACTTGGCACAATTTCAGGATCAATAGAAACCCACAGACAAATGTCAGAACATTTGCCCTAACATTCTGTAAACAGAGAGCTCCAGAATTAAACAGAGATGTGCATTTTAAGGCCTACACTTGTTTTAGACCTTAAACTTGAGAAGCCTGAAGCCCTCTTCCCAGCTATAGAGCACATCCCTGGTCTGGGTTCAGCTTGTGCCCCGTGTATCTAGAGTGCAGTGTGGGAACTCAGTGTCAGACAGCAACAGTGATGTGTAGCCATGCTGGATCTACCTCCTGTTGTGCATGCCCCTGGCAGCAGGAGCTGGTGATAAGGTGTCAGTCAGGAGACCGTGGGAGCTGCTCTCCCTGATGAGGAAGCAGGAGGCTGGTGGAGAACAAGGCTACTGGCTGGGCAGCTGTGTTCTCTCCATCTACCCCTGCGGAGCCACTGGGCACAGTCAGCTCCAGATATTGCCATCACAGACTCTTCCAGGAGGGAGGTTAGTCTTTGTTTCCTTGCTAAAGAAACAGGATACTGCAGGAGAAGCAAACTTAGGAAGGCTTTTATGATTCTTCAGAGACTCAGTCTGCTCTTTCCAAACAAGGATCCCCTGGTGGTCTTTTACTGGGAAGAAAGTTTTCAGTAAAGAACTTTCACTATAGCCTCCGATACACTGCAGGGACTAAACATCTTTTGTTTGAACAAGGTCTCCTGCCCTCTTCCCCAGGTCAAGTTTTACTTCTTTTGCCAACGTAACCTCTTCTCCATTGCTAAGAATCCCTCTTTTGCAGCAGATGTTTCTCTTTCAAATAACCCTTCCAAGATGTGTCTTTGGGATCCATTTCACAGCCTCTTGCACATTTATTTAGTGACCATATCCCTCCATCTAACTCAACCTCCCAAGATAAATAACTGAAGAGTGAGTGAAGAGGCATAGGCATCCTAGGAATCTTTATTCCTCTTGTAACAGGCAGGCCTAATTTTAGGCCACTGGAGCAATTTTATAAATATGGAGGTCTTACCACATGGAAATTCTCAAATACTCCAATACACATAACACAGATATTGCCATTAACTGCAGCTCCAGGCTAACTGAGAGATCAGCACCTCCATTTCACAATGCAGCACAAACCAGAAAAAACAGGACACAAAACTGAATGAGAGAGTAGAATTATTTCATCTTCTTGTCCCATCCAGAGCCCTAAGCCCCAGATGGCTTCATCCTCTCATGCTCCTTTGCCAATAAGGCTTCACACAATGAAATTCTTGCAGCTTCCTATGTTAATCCATTAATACCTGTGAGAGCAGACTGAAATCTCTACTCTAGTTATTATTCTGGAACCAAAATACCCAATAAGCACTATTCCATAACCTCTGTTCTCCCCTCTTTATTCGACTGAGAAGAAAGTGAACTGCTGCGATGCGTGTTGGTGCTGGGAGAGCACAGGAACAGATTAGGCCCATGGTCCTTCTATCCCAGCATGTTATCTCTGCTGATGGGCAATGGCCTGTGTCCATTGCTTCTACAGTGACTGTTCCCTATGGCACTCTCCCTGCATCTGGCAGATCACAGTGTAGAGAGCCAGAGGTTACATACAGACCATCATGTTTCTTATCCACTGTTTGCTATGAACTCATCCTTTCAACCTGCTTATGCTTTTGTGCTCCACCGCATCCTGTGGTAATGAGCATTACAATTTAATTAGCAGACATGATAGGAAACATATCTGACTCTATTCAGATGCTTAAGCCAGGCCTTCCCAAACAGCGAATCAGATTTCTCTATAAGGATGCAAAGGGATGTAAGATACATGAGAGAGTCCAGGAAATTGCTTCAGTTCTCACTGGAACATGTTCACTGCACATGATGAGGGTGACAGGCTGAGAGAAGGCAGAAAGGAATAAGGACATAGCTTCCTGGCTTGAATCCAGAAACTGAGCTGAGAATAAATACTAATACGTGCCTAATGATCTAACAGAAACACCCATGGCTCCTATTAGCAAAAATTAGCCTGCTGCCTTATGTCAAGTCACCTATCACAGACATTGTGACCAACAGTATATAAAACCTGACATACTTCAAAGAAAATGAAAAATACAGAATTGAGGACTGAGGTCTACCCACTACTCAAGAGATATATAGCTTTGTCTGTCTAGTTCCTACCCTTGACTGCCATCATCTCACAGAAACCACCACAAGGATGCCACACCTATGGCCACACTTCACTCTAAAGACTCCTCATTGCTTTCCAAGCCAGGAAATCTCAGGAAGAGCTCAGGTTTTATGCTGTACAACTCCACACAACACCACAGCATCTTCTTACCGTTTTGGTAAAAGTGACCAAAACAGGAGGCAGGTTAGCCAGCAGAGCTCTGGGGAACTGATTCTTGCACGGCAGAACAGGACCAGCTCCAGCTCTCCTTGTTTCAACCCTGGATGCCAGCACACTTCTTGCTTCCCCAGGAGAGAATTAACCTAACTTACCCTGAAAACACATTGAAGCGTAAGAGCTTGAGCAGCTGAAAGAGATAAAAATTGTGCCCCAGTGATTGCAGTCTCCCACATCCAAACAGCTCCATCATCCCATCTCCGTTAACTGCACTGGGCCTGGACACTCAAAAGACATTCTGACTAGCAAAATGCTGTGCTGCAGTGATTTGTGCTTAATAGTCATCTCCCTTGGCTGGAAAAACAAATGCAACTAGCTTTGCTCTGACTGTTCTAGAGACTCTCTTAGCTAAGAAGAAACCTTCAGTTGTTTCAAAGCCACTGATATGCTCTGGTACTCCATATGAACCAAAAGCTGGCTTGGAATCTTTCTGCAGTTACCCATACCAACAACACATTGTTATTCAGAAACTTCCATGAATCCATTGCTAGCTTGTGTTTCTCCTGAACTGGACACTATAGAATCATAGAATGGTCTAGGTTAGAAGAGACCTCAAAGATCATCCAGTTCCAACCCCCCGCCACAGGCAGGGACACCTCCGACTAGATCAGGACGCTGAAGACACTAGATCAGGACGCTCAAGACAAGACAGGACTATAGAGACTACCAATCAATCATGGGCAGCATCCTGCTTCTCAGAGGCATCAGTAGGTACATCTGGTTCCCAGCACTCACAGAGGGTGTTTAAAATGAGCCTAAATACAGTTTTTCATGTGAGCCTGCTCATCATTGTACCAGACCACCAGCCCAAGCAACTGGAAAACTCTGCTTGATTCTAATACCAGCAGTTAAGCACTCACTGCATACAGCTTCCATTATCCAAGATAAAACACTATGGCAAATCCAGTCCTGAGTTTTTAATGGTTGAATCCTCCCGAACTGGGTGACTCTAGCTCATCATGTCATGATACATGTCTCATCCTTGAGGTTAGCTCTCCCTGCTCTCTCATGTTTTCCTCTGTCTCTCTCCAGAAATGATTTACATGTTTGTTTACTCCGAGCTACATTCATCTGAGTCATTCAGCAACCCTCTACCCACAATCATATTACAACAAATTTTGAATTGGAGTCTCAGTGAGCAAATATTGTGATCAGACACTAAATTCCGGTCCATAGTCTGACACTGGGTTGCAAGAAGATCTGACCTTTACTATGAACATGTCAAAATCCAGCAGCATCATAACCCTCCTGTGCTACCATACTTCATAAAGAAGGAGAAACTCCAGTTAAAAGAACTACTCCATATTTACATCAGAGTAACAGTTACCAGGATTTGGCTCATTTTGTACAAATTATACTACTGTACTTTTAGGAATAATCTTTTCTGTTTCAAACTAATTTTAGCCACCCTTGAGTTGTGATTATCGAGCTCTTCCATCTGTTGTAGGAAAAAAACTCAACAACTTATTATTTGCACATAGCTTTTGTAAATTTTCTCCTCTGAGGTATGTTTTCAAGAGCTGTATTCCTCAAAAAAAACTCAAACAACGTAATTGTATTATTAGCAAGACTCAAGATTCAGCTGACAGTACCTTGTCTGCTAAATCCACAACATGAAAAGACCTCAGAACTGACATTTTAAATATTTGCTTGAGGTTGTCTGAAAATAAATCTTTGCAGAAAAAAAAGCAAGCTAGTCAAAGAATTTTGCCTCTTGCACTACCTCAAATGCAATCCTGAGTAGAAACTATTCAGAGATTCTACCAACACAGATACTGGAGAAGAAAATTAACAATCCCTTTTTAAAAAAGGTGTGTTACAAAGCCTGTAAGATTTTTTAAATGCTCGAATGAAAGCAATACACATAAAAATATAAATAATTCCTTCAGAATCCAGCAGTAAAAATAAGAAGTTCTGTTAATGTTCTAAGTACCTGCAAGACCCATTAAAGCTGATCAGAGGTCAGTGTCAAACTAAAGTCCTTCTCTATCTAGTTTCTTTTCACAGTCTAAAAAACCCCAACCAGCAAAGCCAGAACCTGGATCTCTTAATGCTAGAATGTGCCCTGTAGCTGTATAGACCCTGCCTTGAAATCTTGCTCGTAGCTTGTATAGAGTTTTGATCATTGCTATACTTCAGAACAAAAGTACAACAAGGTGGAATAGCAAAGCCACACCACAAAGACACACAGTGGGACAGTTTGTATCACGGTCAGGGTAAGGTCTTTGGTGTCTTCACCCATCACTTACAGCTCAAATGGTCTAGGACTGAAGGGCTTCTCCAGCTGATAATTACTGCCAGGTTACATGCTAAGAAACCGGGGGTAAATATTCATGGGCAGAACAGAGAGTGACATGTCTGCTAACACCCAAAGGTGGTTATCTTTTTTTCTTGAGAAATTACACTAGATTTCTTTACAAGGGAGTATTATTTGAAATAGTTCCTTTAGTCTGCTTTGGAGCTGCCTGAAAAGACATTTGGCCACAGTTTCAATACTCTGTCTAAAGATAACCTTTTTAAGGTCTAAAAAGCATTTTAAACCAGCAATATAGCAATTTGCATTTACACAGCACCTCCCTGGCTGGAAAGCGTGTCCAAGGGCTTCTGAGGAGCTTCAGGCAGCCCTGAGAGACACTAACGCAGGATTTAACCCCTATTTTTTAGAGATGGCAAGCACTACCCAAGAAGACTGAGCCTTGCTCAGGATCAGGCAGGATGTCCACAGAAGTAAATAACCCTCCTTCCTTCTTCTCCCACGGGGACACACAGACGGAGGCACTGTAACCACACCACCATCCTCCTCCCAAAAAATCTTTTCTTCCACCTCCCCTTGCATCCTGCATAGGGCGCAGCATTACATAAGCTTACTTACAAGAAGGTGTACCTGCCACAAAACTTGGGGTTTATTATTTGACCAGAGGGGAAGTGGAATACTGTAAATAATAATAGAGTGGAAAAGTTAAGAGGAAGTGATCAGCCAGAATGGAAGTTCAGAGCGATGCTGCTCCCTTTGCAGCAGCAGCCAGAGCACAAGACCTCATACATGACTGTTCAACCATGCTACCTACGGCATGTAAAATTTAAGGGAAGACTTGCACATTATCATATTCATAACCATGACTAACAAATCTGTTGTCAGTCACCAAAAATATCACACCAGCAGAATGTTTCTACACCAAAGAGACCACTGAAGTCACAGCTCCATAGTAAACAAATGAACTTAGGAAGAGTCTTGAAAATCGGCCCCTTTTTTTTTTTTTTTTTTTTTTTCCCGGCTGCGGAATTTGATCAGCTACAAACCGCAAGATGTCCAATGGTCTGGGGACCCAGGGGATGATACATGAGGCATTTCTTCTACGAGCACCACAGCAGAGAACACCCCCTCCACTTACCACCCGTACCTTTCCCATTTTGAGGGCTCGTGGGTCAGCCAGACGACTCACAAGCGGGTCGAAGATTGCCCTAATTAATACCAATTAAGGCCGGTGTTTAACCCGCACACGTGAGGGTGCAGACGGCTGTCATTCAGTGCAAGGGCAGCACCGTCCCCCCGGGCTGCGGGTCCCGGCGGTGCCGGCAGCTCCTGCCCGGCAGCTTCGGTCCCCCCGCCTGCCCCGGGGGCCCAGCTCTGGGACACCGCGGGAGAAGCTCTCCGAGCTAGGGTTGGGGGATGCGTGTACCTGCTGGGGGTGAGATAAAGATGCATCCCCGCCACAAGCGGCCGAGGACACTGGGCGAGGAGATGAATTAACAGCCGCGGCTCCAAGTTCGGGCAGCGCCAAGAGGAGACCGAGGACGGTTCGAGCCCAGTCCTCCTACCTAGCCCCGCCGCCGAGAGGTCGCTTCCCGCGTAAGGTGCGCGCCCGCCCGCCGCCCGGTTCCTTCCCGGGGGGCCGCTCACCTCCGCGCCGCTCCGTCAGGCTCTACATGCCGGGGTGCCCGCGGGCCCGGGGCTCCGGGCCGCGACGCTCATTTGTAATCCGCTCCGCGCCGACTGCCGCGGGGGGCGGCAGCCCCCATCGCCGCGCCGCCCAGTCGCTGCCCAGCCCCAGGCAAGAGCCTTACGCCGCTGCCGGCGGCGCGGAGCCGCGGAGACCGGAAGAAGGTAAAAAGACAGCGGAAGTAGGCCGCGGAGCCCGGAAGAGGCTGGGCTAAGNTTCTCGCCGCCCCCGCCGCCTCCGAACGCCCCCTGAGCGGCAGCTGAGCCCGATCGGGAGCGGAGCGGAGCGCCCAGGCACACGCAGCGCCCCTCGCACTCCCGCACGGGCACACGCCGCCCCTCGCTTGCACCGATACAAACACGGGGCGATGCACACACCGCCCCTCACACGCAGGGGCACAAGCACACACCTCTGGTCGCACACATGGCACACACACACAGGGGCACACTTGATGCCTCCCCTCACACGCAGGAGCACACTCAAACGCCTCCCCTCAGGCAGGGGCACACTTGCATGCCTCCCCTCACACGCCTCCCCTCACACACGGGCACACTCGCACACAGGGGCACACCTGCACACCTCCCCTCACACGCCTCCCCTCACACACCTCCCATCACATACAGGGGCACACTCACATGCAGGGGCACACTTGCACGCCTTCCCTCACACACAGGGGCACACTCTCATGCCTCCCCTCACACTCTCATGCCTCTCCTCACACTTGCATGCCTCCCCTCACATGCCTCCCCTCACACACCTCTCCTCACACGCAGGGGCACACTTCCACACCTCCCCTCACATGCCTCCCCTCACACACGGGCACACTCGCACGCAGGGGCACACTTGCACGCCTCCCCTCACACGCAGGGGCACACTTGCACACCTCCCCTCACACGCCTCCCCTCACACACCTCCCATCACATACAGGGGCACACTCACATGCAGGGGCACACTTGCATGCCTTCCCTCATACACAGGGGTACACACTCTCATGCCTCTCTTCACACTTACATGCCTCCCCTCACACACCTCTCCTCACACACAGGGTCACACACACCTCCCCTCACACACAGGACTGCACACATGCACCTCTGTTTTGCACACCTCCCCTCACACACAGGACTGCACACATGCACCTCTGTTTTGCACACCTCCCCTCACACACAGGACTGCACACATGCACCTCTGTTTTGCACACCTCCCCTCACACACAGGACTGCACACATGCACCTCTGTTTTGCACACCTCCCGTCACACAGTCACAGGGTACAGCCGCCCCTCACACATGAGCTGCTGCCTCCTCTCTCACACACACAGACTTGAAGGGATGTAGACTCCTCTCACACACTCTTCCATGCACACTCACACCACCCGAATCCAGACACACCCTCACACCACCAGCCCAAAAATTAACATAGGTCCCACCACCCTGTCCCACACACCCTACACCTGCTCCCCCTCACACACACACATCTGCACGTGCGTCCACCACACACTCATCCACCCCACAGCCCTGTGCATTCACACATCCACCTGCTCACCTACACCCCTCCGCCTACCCACGCCCCCCAGCTTCTTCACACCCTCAGCACCAGGTGCAATGCTGGCTTCTCTTTTGCCCTCTTGCCACACTTTTAAGCTAAGTACAGCTTTTTTTTTTTTTTCCATCATGAGAGAGAAACTGCAAGAGAGGTATTCACAGAATCACAGAATCCCAGCACGTTGGGGCCAGAAGGATCTCTGGACATCATCTAGTCCAACTTCCCTGCTAAAGCAAGGTTGCACTCAGCAGGTTGCCTAGGATTGGAGTATCCAGGTGGGTGTGGAATCACTCCAGAGAAGGAGATTCCACAACCTCTCTGGTCAGTCAGTTCCAGCACTCTGGCATTCTCACAGGAAAGTTGTTTTTCCTCACATTCAGATGGAACATCCTTTGTTCTAGTTTATGCCCATCACCCCTGTTGTGCTACTGGCCTCACCCTCTCGACCTCCCCACCCTTTAGCTCTTGCTGAGCGTTGATCAGATGTCCTCCCGGTCTGCTCTTCTCCAGGCTCAACAGCCCTAGGTCTCTCAGCCTTTCTTCCTCACAGAGATGTTCCAGTTCCCTCAGCATCTTTATACCCCATTCATGCCAACCCTGCCTTCACCATCATGCTGCAATGTTGTCCACACCCAGAGCAGTCATAAGGAAGATCACGTCATTCCAAAAGAACCCATGTGGGCACATATTGGGTTTCTCACTCTGCTCCCTACGCTAATCCGCTGTGGTTCTGTCATGGGCACAAAATCCTGACATTAACTTGTTTTTCCTTTGCAGGTACCATAATTGCTACAATGAGCCTTTCTCACCACTTCACACTTGAAACCAAAACTTGACGCTCAAGAGGAGTTTGCAATTTGCCATATAGATGTGTCAAATCCATATCCTGCCCTCTTTAATGATCAAAATTGTTGCCATACTCCCCTAAATTTTGCTGTAATATTATTAAAAGGTGAATAATGCACTCTGAGAGTCTGAACTCACTTCATTTTGCTGGCACTTCTCATAAGAAAGCAATTTGCAAGCTACAGTCTGTGCATAGAGACCACTTTATCTGTCAGCGCTAAGCATCCACCTATAAGGTGAAACACAACAGCTTTAATGGGGTACAACAACACAGTGCAGATAGCAAAGAGTTCTGTAGCTCCAAGTGCTGGATTCTGCTGGCCGTCACAAGCTAAGCTGGTCAGAGCACCAGGATGAGAACTTCTCCCCCTGCAAAACAGTTCTGGAGTTGACTCAATATTTTATCACCGCAAATGTTCCGAAGCCCTCCTTGTCCTCGGAGGTACTGAGCAGCGCAGAGTAAATGATTCAGAGCAAATCTTTTATTCAAAACTTCTGCCTGCATTTTGTGTCAGTCCAAGAACACAAAATGATTTTCTTCCTGCTCGGATTCAGTCAACCCATGCTGAAGAGTTTGTCTGGGTTTGAAAGCCAAGGACTGGGACACGTGATGCCTTGCTGCAGGGGTTTTGCTGCGCTGTATATACGTGTATGTGCTGAGTGGGTGCAGTTGGCTTTGTAAATGACATCCATTTGTCCCTGTTCCAGCGGGATGAACTGAATTTACTGCCAGGGGATGGCCTTGAGCCCAAAGAAAGAGTCCCGTTAGCAGCCAAAATTAGGTTCAGATTATGGAGAGAAAATAGTTTTAGTGAGAAAGGGGGGAAAAAAAATTGCAACTATGAAGCAACATCTCAAGTGGTTTCAGTGACAGTGCAGGTCCAGGATTCTCTATCGATCTCTCTTGAGTGATTTAATTAATTTTCTTTTCTATATTCTCTAGAGGGTTTATTTCTCCTACATTTTACATCAGATCCTGGGCCCAGGTTCTGCCCAACCAGCACCTCCTGCAAGGTGACTGCAGTCTGGAAGAGCAAAGGGTTGCTTTCTGCACACAGAACAAGGGTGCAATGCCACCTCAAGGGATGGTAGGAAAAGCTGTTGAGGCTTTGAAGCTGTTGAAGCTCCACGTGTTGGAGACGTGGACAGTCAATGCCAGTAGACCACTGCACTGCAAGCAGGGAAGTAGAGCGAGGCAGCAGCCAACACTGCCTCCATCCCGTCTGTGATAGGAGCTTGGCAGAGGAGAGCTTTGCTCCAAAAAAGCAATGGAAAATACCTCCAAAGAATTCCATAAAAGCAAATGATTACAAAGCAGTGTCATACCCAGCAGCCCGAGGCACATTCCTCTCTCCTCCTACTCTGCCCTAGTCAGGCCACAGTTCAAGAGGGACAGGCAACTACTGGAGAGAGTCCAGCAGATGCTAAGGAGCCTGAAGCATCTCTGTGGGGAGGAAAGGCTGAGAGACCTGCGATTGTTTCCCATGGAGAAGAGCAGACTGGGAGAGAATCTCAGTATCTTATCAACAGCTAGACAGTGGAGGACAAAAAGATGGGGCCAGACTCTTTTTAGTGATGCACAGCAACAGGACAAGGAGAAATGGGCACAAACTGGAACACAGGAGGTTCTATCTGAATACAAAGAGAAACTTCTTGCTATGAGGGTGCCAGAGCCCTGGAGCAGGCTGCCCAAAGACATTGTGTAGTCTCCTTCTCTGGAGAGATTCCAAACTTGCCTGGACATTGTGATCTTGGGAAGCAGGGGATTGGACTAGGTGATCTCCAGAGGTCTCTTCCAACCCTCACCATTCTGTGATTCTGCCATTTTTGAAACATGATACTAACCTATAAAACTCTATTTTAAAAGTTTATATATTTAGATTTCATTTAGAAAGTAGTTTCTCTGAAGCTGTCTGAAGTGAATTAAAGCATAAAGGACAAGATTTCCCATTTACACCCAGATGTGGCAGTGTGTGGTGGTACCAGTGTCAGTCAGAATCAGGTCCAGTGGTGCACTGACAATTTTGTCTCACAAAAGCTGTCTAGTGCCTGTAATCTTGAGAACAAAAGCAAGTGAAATGGACAAGATTGTTTATTTCCCAATGCGCCAAGGCAGAGTGAGGCAGGAGAGTAGCTGAGCCCTAAAACAGAAAGGGGAGCAATTATTCTTAGAAATAAAGGCTCTGGAAAAGGCCTTTTATCTTGCCGTGGGGAGGGAAGAAAAAAGAAATAGTATATTCCGTCATTGTGCAGAAAGGGAGATTTTGCATACTTTAATTAGATCAGTTGGAAAGTTAGGAAAAAGAAAATTTGCTTTGCCATCAAATTCCTCAGTGAAGAAAAGTTCTGAAAGTTCAGGAACTTAAGAGACAGCTTTAAATCTCTATGTCTAAAAATAATTCATCCCTTAAGAAAATGCCATTGATTTAATTTTTTTTTTTTTCTTTAATCGCTGACTCCAGGTCATCGGAACATGGAAATTAAACTTAGGAAACTGGAAATCTTTTTTTTCTTTCCACACTTCAAAATCTCCTCTGTGTTAAGTGGGCAGCAGGTAATCCCTGCAGGGCTGCCGTTCTCCTGCTCTTCATAAGAAGTGGTGTGGCTTGATGAAATGTAGCTTGACAAAACGTTCAGGGCTATAGCTCTTGAAGCAGACATGTGCAGGAGGCTTCTATGCCTCCTCGCCAGGAGTTTTCATTTTTCTTTGGATTAACTTTCTCATCATTATTTTGAATTCTGTTGGTTTGGGTTTTTTTTCTTCAGTGACTGCAAATATTCCAGGCCAGCTGCTTTGCTGGTGTTGTACTGGTGGTTCATGTTGGCGGCACAACATGAATTCACATGTCAAAATCTATGTCCAGCAGGAGTAGGGATGTGATCGTGCCCCTGTACGCAGCCCTGGTGAGACCACAGCTTAAGTGCTGTGTTCAGTTCTGGTCTACACAGTATAAGAAAGACACTGAGAGATCCTGAAGACTGGCCAGAGAAGAGCAGTGAGGTTGTTGAGAGGTTTGGAGGACATGTACCTGGAACGACTGAGGAAACCAGGGTTGTTTAGTCTTGAGAACAGAAGGCTAAAGACAGATCTTATTGCTCTCTATAATTATCTGAAAGGACATTGTGGTGAGGCAGGTGTTGATCTCTTCTACCAAGTAACTAGTGAGAGGACAGAAGGAAATGGGAGGTGCAGATTGGATTTAAGGAAGAACTTCTTTATCAAAAAGAGTGGTGAGGCATTAGAACAGGCTGCCCAGAGTGCCTGGCTGGTGGTTCACATCAGGATGGTTATTTTCTGGTGAGGGTCACACTGAGCTGTATGGCAGGTGAAATGATCAAACTTATTCCTTGTAAAGACAGCCTTAAAATGAGTTATCCCCTTCTTCAGTCCTTCAGCGTGAGACATACCAGCTTTGACTCTGTTATACGAGCACATTGTTTCCCCAGGAGCTAGGAGAAGATAGATGACTGCGAGCAGCAGTCGCTCCTCTGTGTAATAGATCGCTGCTCATTAACTTAATGCCACTTGTTCCTCCTGGGCATGTGCCTCTTGCTCCCTGCAAACACTGGTTGTGATGTATTTGCTGAGCCCTCCTCTCACTCCCCATGCGTGTGGCAGTGTGTGCAGTTCTGCAGGGCAGGCTGGCCCCAGCACAGCGTCTCAGCACCCACTGGCAGGGCTCATGCTCCTGATACTCTGTTCTCAGAAATATCCTGGCAATTCCTCCTGTAGACACAGATATGGAGTTTGGTGCATACTTGAATTATTAATCAGAAAGGAAACAAAGGCCTTGACCTGTCAATAAATATCATGGGAAGAGTGTGGTGTAACCACACAGTCCTGGGGAGCTGCAGGGGGCTTGGTAGCTGGGGCACTTGAGCATGTGCTACTATTTGTAGGCATTTGTATGAGACCAAGGGACTTTCACATCTGTCTTCTCACAATTCACCTATGATTTTAGCTCTTAGGATGAATCCCTTTGAAACTCTGCCTTTATGCTCTCTTGCTCTGATTTGGATATCTGTCTTCAGACCTGATCTTTTCCTTAGGATGCAATTCTTAGTTCTTTCTTAAAGAGAGTTAAAAAAATTACTTCTGAGCTAGTGATGGTTTATTTTGTATTACATGACTGAACCTATTTTACATTTCATTACATTATTATTGGTACATTTTTGTCCTTGGTTCATTTTGTCCTTGGTTTACAAGCTTCCTTTCCCCAGCACCACTGAGCCACCCTACATTTCAAGAAAACCACCAAGTCTCTGGATAGAACTGGAACCTTATTGGCAAAGTAATTTCTTTCATCCCATGCCAGCATGGCTAAAGCAAGTATTGTCAAATGCTTGCTCGAAGAGGGCAGTGGGAAGGGTTTGCTGTCAGCTCTACCTTCGGCAGCTGCAGTGTGCTTCCCTCAGCCTCATGTTCCCTATCCACAGCCCTAGGAGGGCCCCCCGAGGCAAGAAAGGAGTGAGGATTTGGGGCACAAACTGATTAAAATACCAGCTTGGAAGGTGATCACTTCTGTACCGGATGGTTTGTGTTCAGTGCATTAGAAACAAAGGGGGCATTTTGCAAAATCCACAGTTGGCTCCAGTTCAGACCCTCTGCACTGTCCAAGCAGGGATATTTTGAAGGAGATCAGCTATGGGTGGTGGCTGCCAGCTGATGCAGGTCTGAGAGTTCAGCCAGCTTGCTGCTTCCCAGACAACATCTCCAAATACTGCTGAGCCACTTGGCTATACACTGTGCATGTCCCTGTATAAATCAATCTCCAGGGAGCTTACCAGCAAACTGATGCAGCATATCCCTGCCTATATTTAATTAGGATTTGCATAGTGGGACATCAAATCCAGTCACTTGTCCTTGTCAGGGCTCTGTTTTAGCTGCGTTAGAGGAAAAAAGGCAGGGAAACAAAGTGTGGATACAAGTGGAATGAACAGCCTGGGGAAAAGGCATCTTCCAATCTCTGCTGGCAATCGGCTTCTGTGCTGAAGCAGGAGGGATTATATTCCTTAGAAAAGATAAACTTCCACTGTCTAATACAGTGGAGAAAACTCTCACTTCACAGATAAATCTCACTCTGTGCCATCTTCAGAGCTATTTACCCACTATGCATCTTCCAGACTAATTACAGACAGTGCCTTCCTCTGCAGGCAGTGTCTTGCAGTTTTGATCATTTTGCTCTTCCTTTTTGTGTTCTATGAAAATCCTGGACTCAGGACAATCTAAAAATGAGGAATATGCACTATGTGGGTCATAACTGTCTATCCTTTTTCCTGTGCATCACTGTATCACCCCCCCAGACCAGATCTTTGCCATCTTTTCTCTCTCCTCCTCATTCAGAACATATATTTTAATTCAGGACTTCTTTTCATCTCTTCAAACCTCAGGTCTTTCCACCTGAAACAAGTTGTCCAGGTCTCACCAGCAAGACTGATGGTGTATCCCTGGAGCTGGTCCCTACAGCCAGACTGATTCCATTTCTGTGCCGGTTGAGCCTAAGCAAAATATTGATTTCAGTGGTGTTTCTCATGATTTGCATTTGCGTAACAAAATTGTTTCTGCTACAAATATCCATTTTCTTTTCTGTTTAATGGAAGCAGGCTTCTTCATGCAGGAATAATTTTGTTTGGCTTTTTAAACTGGCTGCACCGGGGACAATACAGGAGAGCAGAAAGCATGCAGTGGGCTTGAGTTTACCAAATAAGAAAACCCCTGACTTTGCATAGTTCAGACTACAAATTACACTTTGGGAATAGAAACCTCTCAGTTTTCTGTTCCAGCCTTTTACGAAGAGGGTTTGTTGAATCGTCTTTCTGTGCCATACACATTTATTAACGTGCTCAGAGACAAAGCCACAGGGGAGGGGTAATATGTTGATTAGCACTTACCAGTTTTGTCACAAACTTGCCAGTGTCATGAGATTTAGTACTGCATTTGAAGACAAAAAGAACTGATTTTTAAAAATGTATCAACATCTATCTGCCATTTCAAGCTGTGGCATCAAAATAGATCCTTTAGTAGGAGCCTTTAAAATAAATGCCTCTGCTTGTGCAAAGGCTCCGCTACCTTACCTTTAGTATTTCTACCCATTATCTTTTACTGTCTCCTTTCCTTTTTATGACCCCATTTTTATTTACAGTACAGCCCTTAATTTAGTAGTGCTGACACAGTTACATTTGCAGTAATAGCTTAATTACCATATATTCATGAAGAGAGTGGTTAGGGATAGGAGCTACAAACATGACAGGTTCATTTGCATTATTGTCATTAGCATGCTGCACAAATGAGGTTTTGTTTGTGAAGTAACGGCTTAATAGGGCTATATTGCCTCCATAAGAGCTCAGGTCTGGAGGAGAACAGCAAGCTGCTGCTATTGCTGCACTGGTCTGAAAGTTCTGCACATTGCACCGTGATGCTGCTGACAGATGGCATACAATGTCTTTTTCCAACTCAGCAGAAAATGGAAAAAATATAATGAAGAGACTACTGAGATTAGAGTCTTTATCAATGGGACTTGAAATCTAGTGCACCATATGCTTGGTGTAAAAAGAAACATTTATCTGAAAAAAATTAAAGCAGAGCATAGATGGAATTTATCTGTTATTCTTTGAAGACTCCATGGGTAGGTTTTAATCCATAATTTTAAGCATCAACATAATTGCAATAAGCAATAACTCACTACTCTGACGTCTTCCTTGCTCCCAAGTTGCAAGGTCCTCCTCACTGCTCTCAAAACGAAGCTCTCTCCAGGCTGAGTTGATTTTGCCAGAGGGAAATGGGCTGGCACCAGCTGGTACTCCCAGGTCTTCTTCTGTACTATTTGTGGATGGCAGACCTGATCCAATGCCTGCAGGGGCAGAGGCATCTCAGTTAGCAGCCATCTGACCTTGCAGGTGGTTGATGGAGAGACCTTTGGCAGAGGTCCAGAGATGTATTTTCAAACAGTCACAATCAATAAGGGAGTTTCAGCAAGTATTATTACAGCTGCTTTTTATTAATTATTCCTTGGTGGCTACAGATCATGGAATCACACAAGCATAGAAGCATAGACTCATTTTGGATAGGGCTGGGTGATAGGTTGGACTGGCTGATCTTGGAGGTCTCTTCCAACCTGGCCTATTCTATTCTATTCTATTCTATTCTATTCTATTCTATTCTATTCTATTCTATTCTATTCTATTCTATTCTATTCTATTCTATTCTATTCTATTCTACAAAGTTTTAGTTGAAAGAGACATTTAAGATCATCCAGTCCAACCATTAACCCAGCATTGCTATGCCACCATTAAACCATGTCCCTCAGCACCACATCTACTCAGCTTTGAAGTCCTTCTAGAAGTGGTGATTCCAAAATCTCTCTGGGCAGCCTGTTCCAGTGTGATGGCACCTTCACAGGAAGGAAGCTTTTCCTTACATTTCAGTGGAACTTTTGGTGTTCCACTTTGGTCTTGTTAACTCTTTTCCTATCACTGGGCACCACTGGAAAAAACACTATGGCCCTGGTAGAATATTCATACATTTAATACAGTTTCTTTTTTTCCTTCACATTAATTCATGCTTATTTACCACAGCAGATAACAGAACTCCATCCTCAGATTCATGCAGCAATTAAAAAAAAAAAAAAAAAAGGAAAAAGGGAAGAAAAAGAAAGAGATTTCTATCAGATTATAAAGATTTGTCATGTTGTCATTAGGTTTATTTTCTCCATCCATTTCTCTCCTTCCTGTGTGTTGCTTTATGCTCTGCAGGGCCCTCAGGGAAGGAAAAGAGGGTATTGTTTTGAAAAATATAAGGGTTTTTTGATTAAAGGATACAAAATTAATTTGCCTCACAGAGGCTGGAAATGTGTTATTTGACAACTGTACTCCTCTGAATAAACAAAGCACACATGGCCAAATTTATCATGTTGATCACCAGACCTTGGTCTTTTATTCCCCAGACCGTGGAGTCTCTTTTGTAATCAGAGAGTGTGAATTTGGTAAAACATGTAACCACAAGCTGATGTTTGGGTTTTTTATATTAACTTGCACAAGGTTAGAATAATGATGCAGCTGCAGCTCCTGTTGAACTGGAAAGAGCAGAGGAGCACAACATTGACACCAGACAGACCAATACTGGAGACTGAACTACCTCTTCAGCTGGTAACCCCAAATTTAAGCTCGTTTTCACCAATCTTGAAGAATCATAGGATCACAGAATCAGTCAGGGTTGGAAGGGACCACAAGGATCATCTAGTTCCAATCCCCCTGCCATGGGCAGGGACACCCTACCCTAGATCAGACTGCCCACAGCCTCATCCAAGCCTGGCCTTGAACACCTCCAGGAATGTGGCCCTAAACACCTCCCTGGGCAAGAGCAGAGGTCAGAAGATTTGCAGCCATTTTCTCTGAAATTATTTTTCCCATTTAAAGGACTAAGAATCAGTGAGGTTCAAAGTCACATCTGGATGGACCCCAGTGCACCATCACTGCTCTCATGCTGGTCTGCATCCAACCTACCAGGCACTGTACTTTGAGATCAGTTTAGATATCTGAAGATATGACTCTACTCGTCCTTTGAGCAGATACCATTAGCAAGCTGGGAAACAAAACTAAAAATTGTTTTCTCCTTGGAGTATTCATACTCCAGAAAATGTGAGACAGAAATGTATGTGGTTGCCCTGCCCTGGGAAGGTCTGTATGGTGCTGTCACCTGTGGATGCAGCTCCATTGGACCCGGCTGGCACATCTGCTTGCTGCATAGTAGTTATGTTGCTTGTTATGTTGCTTGTTATATTTCCTTATCGCCTTGTGGTTCTGATTGTGACAAGGAAGAGCCCAAAATTACTCATATAGTCAGAAATGTCACTATGGAAACAAGGAGATAGTTTAGTATAGTTTGGCCAGTATTGACACAGCCTCTCTAATAACCTAGAGGACGGTGAGACTCTGGGTGTCTGCAATAGAGTTCTCGAAGGAGCAGACTTGCCTGAGCGGTGAGGTTGGTAACACCAAAGAGCACAGTGATGCTTTCAAAAGCCTACAGTATCTGTGCCCCAAAATTAAAATCCTTAAAGCCTCTTAAATACCACAGGATCACTGAATGGCAGAGGCTGGAGCAGGACCTCTGGAGGTCATCTAGTCCAGCCTCACCTGCTAAAGCAGGGTCACACTCAGCATGTTTCCCAGGATCGCAATGTCTGGGCAGGTTTGGAATCTCTCCAGAGAAGGAGACTCCACAACCTCTCTGGGCAACCTCCTCCAGAGCTCGGACACCCTCACAACAAAGAAGTGTCTCCTTAAGTTCAAACAAAACCTCCTGTGTTCTAGTTTGTGCCCATTGTGCCTTGTCCTGTAACTAGGCATCACTGAAAAAAGCCTGGCCATGTCTTCTTGACCCACCATTTAGCTGTCAACTAGCATTGAGAAGATCCTCTTCCAATCTGTCCTTCTCCAGACTACATGGCTCCAGATTTCTCAGACCTTCTTCCTCACAGAGATGCTCCAGTCCCCTAAGCATCTTTATAGCCTGTGCTGGACTCTCTCCAGTAGTTCCTTGTCTCTCTTGAATGGGAGAGCCTAGAACTGGACACAAAAATATGTGTAGATATACACATGGCCTAGCAGACATTATACATTTTCTGCCCTTCTCAGGATAGCAGACACCTGAGCAAACTGCACCTTAGCAGAGTGAAGGCACCGTGGTTTACCTCTCTCAGGGATCAGATTGTCTTCCTCTAGTGCTGTGTATGTAGTATGCTGTTAAGTTTACACACACATAGCTCAGCCCTGTTTTCTGCAGCCCAGGAGAGCTGTGGTCCTGGGCTGAGACTGAACAATGTCCCACGTACTGGTGAGTACAAGTCACACTCTGCTGTAGGACCAGCAGTGACATGGATCACAGCAAACACATCTGGTGTGTACAGCACAGCCAGTTCCATCAGCTTGAGTGAAAATAATGTCGCAAAAGCAAGCCACATGGAGAGTGGTGGGAACCCTGTTGCTCATGAGCCTCGGTGAGAGAGCACCTCCTTGTCTCCATCTCCCACCTCCTCATGTTTTATTTCTCTCTGCTCACCTCAGTCCATGTGGAGCTTTCATAAGGATGTTGCTGTTATCATTTTCTCTGTAGATATATTCCCTGTGCGGTCTTACTCTGTAGTCACTTGACTGAATGATGAGCATGAGGAATACAGAGCAATGAGACTCTTCCTGCACATTTTCCTTGCCAGCACAGACTCTCATACCTCATGCAGTATAAAACCACTTTAAGTTGAAATTACAGTCAGTGTGTAGTGCCAGTGCTTTAAATACCTTCCAGACACCTCTATGCTCAGGAAGATACTTACTGTGGCATCCAAGTGGATGGTCCCCAAAGGGTGAGTGGGAACAGGCCCTCTGGGACCTGCTTGGGGAAATTTTGGATAGTTATTCCTGCCCAGGGCAGGGAACATGCACAAGGCTCCCACCACATCCCAGACACCTGCAGCTTCAGCCAGTCTGCCTGCAGCAAACAAAATAATTAGTCTGATTGGGATGTTTTTACTGTTTTGTTTTGTTTTGTTGTTTTCTGGAGGCAATTACTGGTGAAGAAGAAAACAAAATTAACCATCTGTATCTTGGGCAGATCAAATCTTTTCTCTCTCAGAATACCGAAAGCACTTAATGACCTCTAGACCTGCAGCTAACCCAGACCACAGCTGCTGCTTGAGAAGTATTTTCAGTAATGGTGATGCTTGTAGGGGAGAGTTTCAAGGGAGGTGCTCTGACCTTACTCCTTGAGCAACACTGAACTTTTAGCTTGGACTTTAACACAAAACTTGCTCCAGTGCTGTCTATCCAGCATACCTTGAAGAGGAAGTGAAACCATAACTCCTCTATCTTTTCAAGCCTTCCCCCAGCTCAAATCAAGGTTAACACATGGGGACAATTTCTCTACCTCATCCTTTACACAAAAGCAGCTAAGCTAAGCAGGGGCTGCAATGGGAGCAGAATTTGGAGCAGGGAGCAGAGAGAGACACACACATACTCCCACTCCTCTGCTATCTCCTTTTTATTGCTGCTTCTACTCAGCCTAATTTCCTCAGCATGCATTAGGTGATGTTTTCCAGTACAACAAGGAATCTGTGACCAAAGGTTCACATCATGTTGAAAAGGCTTGATTTTCTCCCAAAAAATTAGTTTAGAAGGATACAACTAACTTATTTCTTTGAGCTATTAGCTCTACTTTTTCTTCAGCCTATCATTCCTCATACCTATATATACAAGAAGGACATGGAACTGTTAGAGAGAGTCCAGAGGAGGGCCATGAAGATGATCAAAGGGCTGCAGCACCTCTGCTATGAGGACAGGCTGAGAGAGTTGTGGCATTGCAGCCTGGAGAAGAGAATGCTTCCAGGAGACCTTATAGCAGCCTTCCAGTATCTGAAGGGGGCCTACAGGAGGGCTGGGGAGGGACTGTTCAGAAGGTCTTGTAATGACAGGATGAGGGGGAATGGGTTTAAACTGGTGGAGGGGAGATTTAAAAGGGATATTAAGAGGAAGTTCTTTACAGTGAGGGTGGTGAGACACTGACACAGGCTGCCCAGGGAGGTTGTGTCTGCTCCCTCCCTGGATGTGTTCAAGGCCAGGTTGGATGAGGTCTTGAAAGACCTGTTCTAGTGGGTAGTGTCCCTGCCTATGGCAGGGGGTTGGAACTGGATGATCTTTGAGGTCCCTTCCAACCTAAACCATTCTATGATTCTATATATACTGTCCTTCAAACAAGCACATTTCTTCCAATAGACAATTTAAAGCAGAACTTATTCCAAAAAAAAAAAAAAAAAAAAAAAGACAATCTTGATCCTTTCTGAACTGGTGTCTCTGATCTGATGCTTTTTTTCCATGCTTATGCTGCTCAAAAACAGTGGCAACAAATCTTCCCGCAAATCACTGCCTTCTTCAGCCTGTGATTTCTATTATCTGATTACTTTAGTTCTGTACATGAAATAAAATGAGGGAAGATGATAATTTTCTGCCAGCTAAGGTGAGTTTATACTGGGACTTCTTAGAGTCCAGTGCTTCTTACTCTCTTGAAGCCATCGCTGTATACCACTAGAAGTACATATTAAAGCATAAAAGCGAGCTGTGAACAGCGTGAGGGAATCTGCCAGGCTCCTCCATGTTAGGAAATGCAAACGTTTTGTCTCGGGCTGCTCTAGTAAACAGAATTTATAATCTGTTCCCGCTGACAGAAGATGGAATAAGCTCCTGTATATAATATAATTTCAGTGGGAGGAAGTTGTCTGCATCATCTGTTATCTTGAAGGTGTTCTCGTTGTTTTGCGCATTGTGCTCTGCTTTCAAGCCTGAAATCTCAGAGAGATTCCCCTTGGAGAGCACTGAAATTAAAGACTGAATTAAGAATGAATTAATTCTGTTCACTAATTGTTATGCTCTTGTTACCCGGTCCTTGGAAACAGTGTGAAGAGAAGCAGGTGAGGTTCTGTTCCCTGCAGCTGAGTAAGAGCTGAATACTTGATTTCAGGACCTGGGAGTGCTGGTGGATAAGATGTTATCCATGGCACAGCAATGTGCCCTTCTGACCAAGAAGGCCAATGGGATCCTGGGGTGTATTAGGAAGAATGTGTCCAGCAGATCAAGGGAGGTTCTCCTCCCCCTCTCCTCTGCCCTGGTGAGACCCCATCTTGAGTACTGCATTCAGTTTTGGGCTTCCCAGTTTAGGAAGACCAGGGATCCGCTGGAGAAGGTCCAGTGGAGGGCTACAAGGATGATGAGGGGACTGCAGCACTGCCTGATGAGGAGAGGCTGAGGGATCTGGGGCTTTTTAGTCTGGTAAAGAGAAGACTGAGAGGGGATTTAATAAATATCTGAGGGCAGGTCAGGAAGTGGGAGGAGAGGCTCTGCTCACTTGCTCCTTGTGATTGGACAAGTAGCAATGAATAGAAGCTGCAGCACAGGAGGTTCCACCTCAACACAAGGAGCTTAAAACTTCTTTACTGTAAGTGTCACAGAGCACTGGAACAGGCTCCCCAGGGAGGTTGTGGAGTCTCCTTCTCTGGAGACTTTCAGGGCCCATATGGATGTGTTACTCTGTGCCCTGGGCTAGATTGTCTGATCCTGCTCTGGCAGGGGGGTTGGACTCGATGATCATTCTGTGTCCCCTCCAACCCCTGCCATCCTGTGATCCTGGTGGATGCCTGCTGTCTCAACGAGCATGTGAAACATTTGCTGATGCAAAAGTTGTCACTGTCCTGAGATAAGCCTGGGCAAACTGCAGGGTCCTGACAAACTTTGCCAGGAGCATTTGTTCTCACAATGCCTCCCTTGCTTCAGAGCCACTGCAAATTCAGCCAGCAAAGTGCAGCTAAAGAAGCACCACATGAAACCTATTTTTCCAGCATGGTTATGTCTGCTTTCAGTTGTGCAAGTAATACTGATCTGTCAGCTCTCAAAGGCTCTTCACAGGCTGGTGTTGACCCTGATAGGATACCAGGGAGGGAAAGGAGTTTCAGCATTTGGTGTGACCCCCTCCCACGCTAGCATACCAAGGCAGTGAAAGTTGGTATCTAAGTTGGTATTTAAGACCCAAATAGCACTCTGACATCTTCACCTCCTCAGTAAATAGCATCCTTCACAAGTGCAAGTTGTTTGCCACCAAACTGGGGACAGTACTCTGAATAACAGATGTCTGTGCTGCTCAGTCACCTCTTCACTTCTGAAGTAAATGATTCATTTATTTGCATTGTAAGCCCCTCACTGGCCAGAAGTCCTGGATGAACACCTACATTTGAAGCATGGAGCTGCTGCAGTAAGCAGCTGTGGCAGATTGTTTCTCCTCCTGCAGTATGAAGTACTGCTTCACAGGCAGTACTCTGCATCCCAAAACAAGTGTCAGCATTCTTCCTCACTAAACCTGCCTGCTCTTAATTTGGGAAGCAGTTTTGGTGTGCGTGCTCTCAGGTTACCACTGCCTTCATTCAGCATAGATTGTCTTGGCCTGTTCCAAAGGTTTCTGCACCACTTGGAAGGTTCAGTGAGGGAGAAGGAGAAATAGAATAGAATAGAATAGAATAGAATAGAATAGAATAGAATAGAATAGAATAGAATAGAATAGAATAGAATAGAATAGAATAGGCCAGGTAGGAAGACACCTCCAAGACCATCCAGCCCAACCTATCGCCCAGCCCTATGCAATCAACTAGACCATGGCACCAAGTACTCCATCCAGTCCTTTCTTGAACATCTCCAGGGACAGTGATAACACCACCCCCCTGGGCAGCCCATTCCAATGGCAAATCACTCTCTCTGTGAAGAACTTCTTCCCAACATCCAGCCTGTATCTCCCCTGGCAGAGCTTGAGTCTGTGTCCCCTCATTCTGTTGCTGGTTGCCTGGGAGAAGAGACCAACCCCCACCTGGCTACAAACTCAGAATTATAGAATTGTTTTGGTTAGAAAAGACCTCTAAGATCATCTAGTCCCTCTTTCAACTAAAACCAGCACAGCTGTTATACCATGTCCTGAAGTGCTGTGCCCACGTTTCTGGAACACCTCCAGGGATGGTGACCCTCTTCCCCAACCCCCCGGGCTGAATTCTCTCTGCAAAGTGTTGTCTCTTAACTACAAATCAAGTTCTCTGTGAATTTCTGAGATGCAATCCTTCATCCAAAGTGGCGCATAGAAGTCCTTGAGCCCTTGAGAGAGTGCTGTGTCCACGGAATTTACAATACACTGGAAAAATAATCCATAATGGACAAAAAAATCCTCTCAGAGGTAAGTCTGAGCAAAACTTCAGCTCTGGACGCAGCAATGTCAGTTCAGAAGACAAGCACAACATCATAGAATTGCTTTGGTTGGAAGAGAGTTTTAAGCTCCTCAGGCAGATACATAAAGCGTCGTTCTTTTCACGCATGCAATTTAAATGAGCGCCAGCCATGTTTTTTGGGTTTTTTTTTTAGCTTTTAATGAGAAGCTTTGCCTCTTTGAAATTAACCTCACTTTTGCCATATCATTTGCTCGTCGTGTCTTTGATTCTGCCATTAGCCATTGGAATTCAGGACACTCCCTGCTCCTCTTGTTTCGAGTGCCTCTTAATAACAAAGTTGAGTTAAGAAAAGAGAAGTTTGTCTTCATATGCATTTCCCATGTGTGTGTAAAAGCCACAGCCAGCTTTAGAGCTGCCTCCTGGCACGAAAGCCCTCCATGATTTTT
>VWZI01001494.1:92159-144099 GCA_013396835.1 Psilopogon haemacephalus | reverse complement strand
GGGGCTGAGGCTTTTTATCAAGGAAAAGGCAGGGTGCTACTTCTTGTTTAGCAAACATTCCTCCTGATGTTCTCAACTGGGGAGAAAAGAGGGGAGGGAAAGGAAATCCTTAATGATACAGGAGTAGTCACTCATTGTTCACACCTAATCAGCCAGGGACTGAAGGAGTCATTATCATATTAGTGCAGTTCCTGGACTGCAGTGATAAGATGGTGATAGACACTGTGATGAAGTCAGACCGGTGGTCTTTGCTGCTATTTGGAAAACTGTTTCCTGTGTAGTAACAGAATCAGGAAAAATTCCAAAGTTGGATCCTATCTCTGCATGGTGCTCTCTGAATTTCAGCAGATCTGTTATATCCCTGTCCTGGTTTGAGTTTGAACAGAACTAGCTCTCTTCAGTGATTTTACTTTTCAGCCAAATGTCTTCTGAGCAACAGCACTAACTGCATGCACATTTTTGCATGCAGTGTCTGCTTCTAGAAGTGACAGCACTTATAGCTACTACAAAGGGTTGGGGTGCAGAAAGGCTCTTCCTTATATTTGCTCCTGCGCAGATCAAGGTCACTGCAAAATCTCGTGTGCCACATGAGGCATGCATGGCTAGATGAGGCCTTGAGCAACCTGTTCTAGTAGGAGGTGTCCCTGCCTATGGCAGGGGGTTGGAACTGGATGATCTTTGAGGTCACTTCAAACCTACACCATTCTATGATTCTATGAGGCACACAAGTGGTGCAGAAAGTCAGAGGTGGCACCTACAGGAGGAGCAGACAGGACAGGTGACCCTAAACTGACCAAAAAGGGATTTCGTTCTGTGGATGTCATCTTCACTATAAAGCTCAGGGATCACCAGGGTCAAGCCTCTTCTTCAGTGGCTGGTATTTGAATAGAAGAATGTCTGTTCTGACTTTGATGCTGACCCATATGTTCCTGAATCCAGTTCCAGAGTCAATCTCCAGAATCTGATTCCTGTCCACTGCAGAGTACAGTCTGGGATTTTCCCGGTGTCTGGCCCCAGCATCAGTGGTAATGGTGACATCATTGCCATCAGGCATTGGGTTTGGTATTGGTTTTGTATCTATTTTATTGTCACTGTTGCACTAAAGCTATTTTAGTGGGTTTTTTTTCCCAACACATAAATCTCTTTCTGGTTTTCCTTTTGGGAAGGCAGAGGGATTCAAAGAAAGCCTTGGTCACTCGTCTAGTGGCCAGACCAGCCCTGACCCTTGACAATCCCTAAGGCTTTGGGCTTGGCAGAACTGAGGGTGCTGATATTACACATGTTTCCTAAGTGCAGAAGCATGAATCTGCTATCACACTGCAGATACAGTGAGCGATTAAAAGTTCTCCCTGGTTCAGTATGTCTCTATATATACATGTATGTATATTCATTCATCCTGTAATTGTTTGTCAGCCCTACTACAAGACTAGAACACAATGTGTGTCTCTAGCCCATATTTACACAAAGAGCAAACCAGGCTGGTTTGCATCCTTGCAGTCTTTGTCATCTCTGCTGTATCCACCAAAGCAGCCTTCCTGCTACAGCTCATTTGTACAGCACAGGGAATGCAAACAACAGCTGAGAATTCTCAAGGGAACTGAAGCCATCAAGGCTGTGGAGCTGTCAAGTGGAGAAAGGCAAAAGTTGGTTTACTGGTAAAGGCAGGAGGATTTATTTCCAATTTCATTGGTATGAAATTGTGGGTACCGTAAGGCTAAAGGTAAACGGCACCAGAAGCTTCCCCTAAATCAGAGCTTTCCACCCATTCAGGTGAGAGCTGCTCCTGAACTGCAGAGAAATTGTTATCATTTCATACGAAGACCATGAAAGTGCAAATTATAGCAAGGGATATTGGTATAACTGAGGTCTTTTGAAAGACCAAGAGAAGATGTGTGCTCATGAGCCAAAAGGTTGTCAGAAGAGGGTGAGTGATGCTTACAATGGCTAGAAACCTGTCTCAGGACTGGGAGTTGTTCATTTCTCTGCCTAGTATGAGTCCTACCTCCTGTGCATAGTTAGAAGTAGCAAAAAGTAGGCTCTGGAGGAGAGATATCAAATTATTCATTGCTTCTGACTTACTAGCTCCATCTACCTGGAGAAAGCTATCTTCATGGACAGGACTTGGGAAGCATGCCTCTCAAGATCTCAGGAGCCCAGAGGGTGTCTGTGGCAAAATCCATCCAACTCCAACATCACAGCAATGTACTCATATAGAATAGAGTAGAGTAGGGTAGAGTAGAGTACAATAGAATAGAATAGAACAGAACAGAATAAGCCCGGTTGGAAGAGACCTCCAAGATCATCATGTGTTTTGATGGAGACACTGGACTTAGAGGAGTGGCCTCAAGTTGTGCCAGGGGAGGTTTAGATTGGATAGTAGGAAACATGTCTTTGCTGCAAGAGTGGTCAGACATTGGAACAGGCTGCCCAGGGAAGTGGTGGAATCACCGGTACTGAAGGTGTTTAAAAATTAGTTTAGACGTGGCCCTTTGGGACATGGTTTAGTGGGCATGGTGGTGTTGGGCTAACAGCTGGATTCTAAGATCTTAGAGATGTTTTCCAGCCTTAATGATGCTGTTGTTATATATATGTGCATATACATACATATACGTATATATACATTTATATATACTTGGGCCTGTCAGCATGTGAATGCTGTCACAGAACTGTACCTCTGTGGTGTCTCCTGTTCTCAGTGTTGTATACAGAACAACAACAGAAACAGGGAAGGCAACAGGGTATTGTTGTTGTTGTTTTTCTCCCAGCAAAATAGCTGCAGCTCTTGACATACATTTAACTGGGGGAAGGCAGAGTGATATTAAAAGGATAATAACACAGAAAAGCAAAAACCTATTTTTCAAATTAATTAAACACACATAGCAGCCCAATTTCTTGGTAGACCTTCCTTTGAAATGCTCAGAGTTACTGCACTTGCTTAAAAGCTGAATGCAAAGCACATTCTTTATCTTGGCTGTCCCAGCCCACCTGCTCTCTGTAGCTGAGTCCAGCTGCAGTTCAAGCAGTTGCAATAAAGCACTACATAATAAGGTGGAGAAGAGAGGATGACTCAACTGTCCCATCACCAGAGATCTCCTAGCAAAATATAAGGAGTTAACCATGGGATACCCTGGGAGCTGCTCTGTCCTCTGAAAGCCTCAAATATCTCTCAGGACAGTGTTCCCCCTGCCCTCAAGGGGAAAAAAAAAAAAAAAGAAAGAAAAAAAAAAGTGTTCCCATTCTGCCTGTGCCAGAATGGGTCCAGAGCCACCTGACATACTCATGATGGACAAAATGGCATTTTCACCATCCTTTACAAAAAACATCCATTTACTGCAGTTTCTTTCATCTAAGTTTTTCAGGATGCTCCTGCTGTGCATTAATCATCAACAGAAATCCTGAGGATGTCAGGAAGAGCTGTCTGCTTGTGAGACAGGCAAAGGCAAGAAGCTGGTGCCAACAGCTGGAGATTTCTACAGTGTGGTTTGCTGCAGATGTGCTGCCATTTCTAATTTGCTTGTGGTTTCAGATTCACCACATCTCTTCTCAGGGAGCAGTGGGTGGCACTGGGATAAGGGTGTTAGAAGGTGCCCAGCACCTCTGGGTGCTGAGGGGCCTGGAGCATCTACTGAGGTACTGGAACACGTCCAGAGAAGGGTGACAAAGCTGGTGAGGGACCTGGAGCACAGCCCTATGAGGAGAGGCTGAAGGAGCTGGGGGTGTGCAGCCTGGAGAAGAGGAGGCTCAGTCAATGTAGACCTCATTGCTGTCTACAACTACCTAAAGGGAGGTTGTAGCCAGGTGGGGTTGGGCTCTTCTCGCAGGCAACCATCAACAGAATAAGGGAACACAGTATCTAGCTGTGCCAGGGGAGGTATAGGCTGGGTATTAGGAGGAAGTTCTTGACAGAGAGAGTGATTGGCATTGGAATGGGCTGCCCAGGGAGGTGGTGGAGTTGCTGTTCCTGGAGGTGTTCAAGAAAAGTCTGGATGGAGCACTTAGTGCCATGGCCTAATTGATTGGATAGGGCTGGGCGATAGGTTGGAGTGGATGACCTTGGAGGTCTCTTCCAACTTGGCTGATTCTATATGTATTCTATCTATATATATCTCTATGAAGGAGAAAGAATGAGAGACCTGGAGCTGTTTAGCCTGGAGGAGATCAGACTGACAGGAGATCTTCTCAATGCTGATCAACAGCTAAATGATGGGGATCAAGAGGACAGGCCCAGATACTTTTCAGTGGTGTCCAGTGACAGGACATGGGAAAATGAGCCCAAGCTGGAACAGGATAAAATCCACCTGTGTTCATGTTTGTGCCCATTACCTCTTGTCCTGTCACTGGGCTGGATGGAGCTGCGGGCAGAGCCCAGAGCACCGCTGGTGCCCCTTCGAAATATGCCATTTATCCAGTCCTGCTGTTTGGCAAGCCAAAACCTTCATCATTCAGTTCCACTGAATTCAGTGGAAGGAGGCCAGAGGATTTCTGGCTCAGCAAATGCATGCGACTCAACCATAATTTTTGGGGGTGGGTGGAATATGAGCTGGCTAATGCTTTCTATGCATGCTGGCATTATATATTTTTAATAGGGTCACTACCCGGAATGCCTGCAGTGATATATTTTATAAGCTGAAGGTATCATTTGTTGGAATTGTCATGTTTATGGGAAAATCAATAACATTTTGGAGATGCTTTTAATGTTTTACGCCACACGTACAGCTAAAGGAAAATAATGGACTTGATCCTCATTTACCAGGGATGACATGGAATCATAGAATCATAGAATGGCTTAGGTTGGAAGGGACCTCAAAGATCATCCAGTTCCAACCCCCTGCCATAGGCAGGGACACTTCCCACTAGAAGAGGTTGCCCAAGGCCTCATCCAACCTGGCCTTGAACACCCCCAGGAAGGGAGAAGCCACAACCTCCCTGGGCAACCTGTGCCTGTGTCTGACCACCCTCACTGTAAAGAACTTCCTCCTAAAATCCAGTTTCAATCTCCCCTCCACCAGTTTAAAGCCATTCCCCCTCATCCTGTCATTACAAGACCTTGTGAATAGTCCCTCCCCAGCCTTCCTGTAGGCCCCTTTCAGATACTGGAAGGCTACTATAAGGTCTCCTGGAAGCCTTCTCTTCTCCAGGCTGCAAAGCCCCAACTCTCTCAGCCTTTCCTCATCTTCTCATGGAAACTCAAAGTTTTCACAGAGTCATTTCTACAACTACTTTGGAACCTGGATATTTGAGATGTAGATAGGAAGGTGCTCGATGAGTATCTTAATTCCACTGCTCAGAGACCAGTGTTATTAATAACGGCACAGAAAAGGGAGATGTTGTTTCACGTGGGTTTTCTAGCAGAAAATTGTCTTTGAAAGCTTATCTCCAGAACAACAAGATTTTCATGAGGGAAAACAAAAAAAAAGAAGTAGTTAATTTGCAGCCAGTTATCCTACCAAAATCTCTTACTCAAAAATGTTTTGCTGAGTTAAGGGGTTATTTCCTTCATTATTTCTCCTGTGAGGCAAGGACATTGCAGTAAATTCTGCTGAGTGAAGCATCTACCTGAGATGCAGATCGACACTAAAGCCCAGAAAACTTCTACAAGCAGCTGTCATGGAATGTCACTACCATCAAATCTCATATTTCGTTGTCATCTGAAATTAGACGGACCTCAATGACAACATTTCTCTATCAAACAATAGAGGTTCCTACTCCCGAATCTAATGAGCTACAAAATAAGACCTGAAATCTGCCAACAGTTTTGGGCAGAACATCACCCAAGCTGAATTTAAACCACATGGACATTTTACTCTGGATGGGAAGGACACATTTCTGTGGAGAGTGTCTTTCAAAAGCACCAGAGGTGAGGAACCTGGAGAAGTAGCTGGCAGCATTGACCTGCTGAGCTACATGGCAGTCTGGTTGTCAGAGGTGCTTGAAACATACAATTTAGCAATCTCAAACTGAATGCATAAATAACAATATAGGATCTGAGAATAAAACCAGTTGAGCTGTGGTTTATATTCCCCACAGAGCCCATCACCAGTAATTCACTGCTCCCCAAGATGCCTGTTTCATAGGTGGCAGAGTACAAACTCCCTGCTCGCCAGGAAAAGTTTGTAAGCTGGCACAAACAACTCTGCAATCCTTTCTCTGCAACAGATTTCTTGTATCCTCCCAGCAAGTGCCTCATGTGCTGTGAACGTTTTATTGGCATACGTTTGAGCAACCTACATGTGGCTCCCATACGTCCCTGCTGGCTTCTGTGCCCTGGAGCAATGTGCTTGGAAACTGAGGAAAGAAAAAACCATGTAAGCTCTCAGTTCCACAATCCCAGAACCCCACATGGTGGGGGCTGGTAGGGACCTCTGGGAATCTTCTGGTCCAACCCCCCTGCTGAGACAAGAGTTTGCCCAGGATCACAATATCCAGGTGTGTTTGGAAATCTCTCCAGAGAAGGAGGCTCCACAATCTCTCTGGGAAGCCTGCTCCAGGGCTCCAGAATCCTTGAAGTCAATAATTTGTTCCTCATATTCAGGTGGAACTTTCTGGATTCTAGTCTGTGCCTGTTGCCCCTTGTCCTGTCACTGGGCACCGCTGAAAAGAATCTGGCTGCATCCTCTGGCCCCATCCTCTTGCCCCTCCCCTTTAGCTGTTTCTGTGCACTGAATAGATCCTCCCTCACACTCCTCTTCTCCAGGCTAAACAGCCCCAGATCTCTCAGCCTTTCCTCCTCACAGAGGTGTTCCAGGCCCCTCAACACCTTTGTAGCCTCTCTCCAGTAGTTTCCTGTCTCTCTTAACCTGGGAAACCCAAACTGGGCACAGTGCTCCAGATTCAGCCTCAGCAAGGCAGAGTAGATGGGGAGGAGGACCTCCCTCCACATACTGGTCACACTTTTCTGAGTGCAACACAGAAAATAATTTGCCTTCTTGTCCACAAAAGCATGCTGATGGCTTATGGTGAACTTCTTATCCTGCAGCATTTCCAGATCCTTCTCCATGAATCTGTTTTCCAGCAGGTCATCCTCTCACTTGTACTGGTGCAAAGTCTCATTCTTCCCAGGTGCAGGACTCTACGCCTGACCTTGCTGCACTCCTCTGCACCCACATCTCCAGCTTGGCCAGGTGTCACCGAATGACAGCACAAGGAGTCACAACAGCTTGAGTTCCACTGGGTTAAGCAGAGGCAGGTGAACTGCTGTGTGAGCAAAATGGGAAAGCAGTAGCAAATGGCAGAGAAGTCCTCTTTCCTTGCTTAAAATACATTCCCAGGCTAAGCCCTACCAGGCAATACTGATCTCTCTGATTTTCTCTTGGTAGTCTGTCCTGGCTCACCGGGTGCTGGGGCTGCCACCCAAGCAGCTTCTCCAAGAGTCCAAAGGAGCCCAAGCACTGACTATCCATCCTTTCCTGTTCTCTCTGAGGCAGACGTTGGCAGCTCAGCAGCAGAATTCAGCAAAATGAAGGTTTTCAGCTACAGGAAGTGATAGAGGCCAGCCTGAGAGAGAATTTAATCAGAGGAATGTGCTTTTAATTTTGCTTTTTTTTCTTTTTGTACCAGGCTGAAGAGCCTGGAAAGCAGAATAATTAATACATGAGGCCTGAGAGCAGCATGGGTAGCAATTGTAAAAATTCCATTGCCAGCCAGGTTTAATTGTGCCCACTAGCTCTCTCCCAGGGAATCGCTGCCACAGTGACTGCTTTGGAGGGAAAGGGAGATGGTTTGCTGAACTGCTTTGATGTTCTGGGCTTTTTCATGCTGCTCTGGAGAAGATTTGGTAGATTTCTCTCTCCTGAGGATCCCCAAAGGGCTCCAACTTCTCTGCTTCGGCAGCCGAGCTGAAAACTGGGGTGAGATGGTGAAAGTATCTATGTGGTGTGAACCCAGAAAGCTTTAAAACATGAAGAAAATAATGACCCAAGGTACTTCCACGGCCTTATAGAGAAAAGCTGATGTTGCTTTCTTCCGTCTTTTTGAAAACCACACAGTTTTCTGTAGAGCAATGTGATTTTGTTAATGAAAATCCTGAGGGTTTTAACAATAGTAATTCCCCATCTCCCTTTCTCCAAGCCCATTTATGGGATGTGTTCCAATGAAATTCAACACCATGAGTCCTCTGATCTGTGTGTCAGGCTTTGGAGCAGGCTGCTTAGGGGAGTGGTGGAGCCACCATCCCTGGAAGTGTTAAAAAACCCATGTAGATGTGGCACCTGGGGACATTGCTGGTGTCCCTGTCCATGGTGGGGGTGGTTGCAACTGGATGATCTTTAATAGCCCTTCCAACCCAAACCATTCTACCATCCTATGGTTTAGTGGTTACAGTGGTGTTGGGTTGACAGTTGGACTTGATGATATTAGAAGTCTTTTCCAACCTTAATGATTCTATGATTCTATGATTCTAAATTCACTCTCAGAACTCTCCTGGCTCTCAGTGAGACCATAGGAAGAAATCAAATGAGCAGAAATCAATACCTATGGAAAGCTACATCGGTACAGACATGATGCAACATTACAATAGCTGCTTATGAAAACTAAAGGCTCAGAGATACGGAGACGAGGTTGTCCTTCACACAACACAGCAGTCCCTCCTGGAGCACATTGTCGGAGCCCTTGGGAAGAGATCTCTCATTGCTCTGCCTGCATTGTGCTTGCTCTGTAAGTCTCTGGAGCATTCAAACTATCAAAGGGAAGCAGAAGGCTGGAGTGTATTTTGCTGTGCAGAGAGTATTGTGTTTCCTTGCACATGTTTCTTCAGATGCAGGGAAGGCTCAGCCTTCAGTCCTTGTGCCTCAGAAACCCTCTGCAGGTACACTGGAACAGAAATCAGCTCCCAAAGGACCTCTTAAGAGTAAATAGTTCCAAATATGTTCCTGGCAGGGAGCTGGGTTTCAGCTTTTGGTTGGGGATGAAGCATTGGCTGGGTGCAAGATGCCGATGGTTGGACTCAATGATGTTAAGGCTGTTTTCCAACCAAAATGGTTCTGTAAGTCTGTATTTCTATAATTCTTTAATACGAAGTTCAGCAAGAGCTCTATGGCTATGTGAGCTGCTGGTGGGAATCACAGTGAGAACATTGTGTTCCTCTGCTCCAGTGTGTATGGGGCACCAACACAACCTGTAATGGCTCACCACTGCCACTGTCTATGAGCTCCCACCTGAAGAGCTGGGTCCTGCTCTGAAGTCCTCAGCACAGGAGAGGCATAGACCTGTTGGAGTGGAGACAGAGGCCACAACAATGATGTGAGGGCTGGAAGCCCTCTGCTGTGAGGAAAGAGAGAGTTGGAGTCACTCAACCTAGAGAAGGCTCCCAGGAGGCCTTATAATGGCCTTTCAGGACTTAGAGGGGACAGACTTTAGCAGGGCATTTTGTGACAGGACAAGAAGAGATGGGCTTAAATGAAAACAGGGAGATCTAGACTAGATAGAAGGAAGAGAATTTTTTATGCTGTAGGTGGTGAAACACAGTTCCAGGTTGCCCAGAGAGGTGCTGGATGCCTCATCCCTGGATCCATTCCAGGTCACGTTGTCTGGGGCTCCAAGCAACCTGCTCCAGTTACAGATGCCCCTGCTGACAGAAGTGGGTTTTGGACTGGATGACCTTTAAAACTCCCTTCCAAACCAAACCATTCTGTGATTCTGCTGTTTTCTGAAGAACTGGGCAATTATGAGTGAAGGAAATTATGACGGAGAGATAAAAATGCACTTTTGGAGTGACACTTAGGTGGGACCCTTTCTTCCCCACACTTAGTGCAATGTGCAATCTCCCGCTGTAACAAGAATATTGTGTGTTCCAACTGAAGTTTTCCAAGGCAGAAATAGCTGCTATCCACCTTCAGGAGAAAATGGAGGTCAGTTGTCCAGGGCTGCAAGGTGAGACTTGGCTGAGACAGCAACAGATGAGGGACCTGTGCTGCCAGTTCCACAGCCTGACTCTTGGCTCTCTCAGCCAAACTGTTTGGTGATTCAGTAATTTTTCCCCATTTTCTTCGGAATCTCCAGCAATTGTGAAGCTGCAAGGTTAAGGGCAGTGTGACCCCTGGACCAAAAGTCTAATCAGGGCTTTCAGTTTCCAAATTCTCAGGTAGTTGAGAAAGTAATTTTTGTTGTCATATTTGGGTTCATTAGTCGCCTGTCAAACAAATTATCTCCGATCCTGCTGATGACTCTTGGTTGGGTTCCAGCTCCATGCACACCATGACACTGCTGACAGCTGCCTGTGTTATTCCCAGCCAGTTGTCAGCAGGAGGAAAATAAATAAATAAATAAAATCATTACAAATTTTGTCGCTGCCATTTGTTCCAGATTGGACAAATTACGGTGGAAACTTGAACGTTTCATGAAAACAGAACCATTGACTAGAAGCGACGCTTGCTGGCGCTTGCTCTCGCCGATCGTTACAGCCATCTCTGATGTCTTCCCAGCAGCGAGGACTGGAGTTGGAAGGGCTGTCTGGTGGCAGATATGATCACAAGAGCTTCACCTTGGTGTTTAAGCCATTAGCCTGTGGTTGCTCTCCACAGCCACGGCCTCAAGAGCCAGAGGGCAAAATGAAAGTCAGGAATGATGAATGCAAATGTCTCCTGCCTTTTAATTTATTCGCCACCAATGATTGACTCTTTGTTATAACCCGTTCATGTTTTAAACACCACTTTGGCATCTTTCCACCACCTAATACAATACAGATAATTCTCTCACAATGTACCAAAGATAATGCAATTAGCATGGAGTTTCCATAGCCATGTTTTATATTATCTACTTAAAATAATCCTATTTCCTTGCTGTAATCTAATCTAACTGTGACTTGGTTTGCCCTAAATGAGATATATAGTTAAAGACAACTCAGAAATTATAAATAAGGGGAGGAAAAAATGGTGTATCACCACGTTTTGATTGAGACATTATGGATGTGTTCAAGGCCAGGTTGGATGAGGCCTTGAGCAACCTGTTCTAGAGGAAGGTGTCCCTGTCTATGGTGAGGGGTTGGAACTAGATGATCTTTGAGGTCGCTTTAAACCTAAACCATTCTATGATTCTATGATTCTTTGATTTGGAGGAGTGGCCTCAAGTTGTCCTAAGGGAGGCTTAGGTTGGATATCAGGAAAACTGTCTTTATTGAAAGAGTGGTCAGGAGTTGGAACAGGCTGCCCAGGAAGGTGGGGGAGTCACTATCCCTGGAGGTGTTGAAAAAATGCCAAGACGTGGCACTTCAGGGTAAGGTTTAGTTGGCATGGTAGTGTTGGCTTGATGGTTGGACTTGATCTTAGAGGTCTTTTCCAACCTTAATGATTCTAGGATTTTATGGTTCTATGAGTAGATTTATCACTGTGTCTGTCTTGAGGTTGTATATTGTCTAATCCATTGACTGCATTATTGAAAGGCATCCCTGGTCTCCAAACACAAGAAGATCAAGACATGCTCTGGAAGAACATGGCTGAGCTATTTGGCCAGTGCACTGGGCTGTGGCAGCTGCTCTTGGCCTGGGGCAAGAGGTCAATGTCATCTGCGGATGTCAAGGGTTATTTCTGCCTTGACTCCTGTCTCTGCCTTCAACTGGCATCTGGCTGATCCTGCTGGTGTTTCAGTAGAGATCTCCCAAACAAGGAGAAACCTCCAGCAGCTCTTTGGCACTGCCTGAACATGGCTTTTCCTTTAACTCAACTGCTATGGTGATAAATGTGGATTCACCAACCCCAAGGTGCAGGAAGAGACGAATGTAAAGTAAAACATTAACAGTTATTATTATGGGAATAAGATCTGACAATTTGGTTAGAAGGTTAAACAAGGATTAATAGGGCTTAGCTGCCATGCTCTATGTGTTTCCTATGGGAAACAGTTATTCCCCACAAAGCAGATGTTGGAAATCTCAGTGGCCATGTGAATCATCCTCTACCATGCCTAGAAGTTTCCAAGCAATGTGAAAAATTCCCTGATCTGTACCAGGAAAGTGGCTTGGGCTTTTTTGTTCCTTTCTCATCCTCTTAACAATCTGTCTGCCACAAAATGAATTTATAGTTGGCTGAAAACCTAGATGGGTTTTCAGTATCTATCAAAACTTCCCAGTCTGACATCTGCCCTCTGCAACCACATTCATCCATCATTTTTTCCTCTCCTGTCTTCAAAGCATCGTATGGATGGGCAGGAAGCATGAAAATTCAGATGATTTATAGGGAAAGAAAGAAAACCTCCTGCTTGTGTGAGAGACCAGATTCTGCCTTGAGTTTTCACGCACCCCATGGTAGCACCCATTGGGGCACATCTTTGGAGGGGTCTGACCTCAAGTACCTTCATGTCGAGTTAGTGCCACAGCCCTTATCTCCAAGGGAGTCTTGGTTATGGAATGGAATGGAATGGAATGGAATGGAATGGAATGGAATGGAATGGAATGGAATGGAATGGAATGGAATGGAATGGAATGGAATGGAATGGACTATCACCCAGCCCTAGCCAATGGCACTAAGTGCTCCATTAAGGCTTTACTTGAACACATTCAGGGATGGCGACTCCACCTCCCCAGGCAGCCCATTCCAATGCCAATCACTCTCTCTGTGAAAAACTTCCTCCTACCATCCAGCCTATAGCTCCCCCAGCACAACTTGAAACTGTCCCCCCTCATTCTATTGATGGTTGCCTGGGAGAAGAGCCCAACCCCACCTGGCTGCACCCTTCCTTCAGGTAGTTGTAGACAGCAATGAGGTCACCCCTGAGCCTCCTCTTCTCGAAGCTAAACAATTCCAGCTCCCTCAGCCTCTCCTCACAGGGCTGAGCTCCAGCTTCATCACCCTTCTCTGGACACAGTCCAGTACCTCAATGCAAGAGCAAGAGGAAATAGTCTCAAATCGTGCCAAGAGATGCTTGGGTTGGATATTAGAAAAATTTTTTTTCATTGTAAGTGTTCTCAGGCATTAGAAGGTTCTCAGGCCCAATGCAGTGGTGAAGTCCCTGTCCTGGAGGTGTTTAGGAATGTGTAGATGTAGTGCTTCAGGATATGGTTTAGCCAAGGACTTGTCAGTGTTAGGTTAAGGATTGGAGTCCATGATTTTAAAGGTCTTTTCCAATGTAGGTCATTCTGCAATTCTGTGGTTCAGTGCTGGATTCCATCACACCAAGTACTAGAAAGGGCTGCTTGTTCCTCCTGTCCTCAGCTGCACAACCCACAGTTGTGCTTTTCTTGTACACATGTATTTTTATAGGCATTCAGCCTACAAACTCCAGACATCTTTTTGGATTTGTTGTCACAGCTGAAAGATCTGTTGGAAACAGGACTCTTAGGTATCAGACAAGTAGTGGGTTTGCCACAGTCTGAAGTCAGAGTAGTCAATCTGAACAGAAGGACTGATCCTTCTTGCAGCATCAGGGATACACCATCTATTCAAGCTTCTGAGGATCTTGTTCAGCAAAGCACTTAAGCATGTGCTTAGCTGGATGAGCACGAGATGAATCCCATGGATTTGTGGCTGTGCTTATAGATAAATACATCTCCAAAGTGGCTTAAGTACGCAATGAACAGGGATGAAGCATCTCACCAGCTTACGGCCTTTGCCAAATTGGCTCTTTAAATGGATTTTGAGGCTTTCAAGACATTTGTTTGTGTTCCACCGAGGACAGGCAAAGCCCCAGACCCACAGGGTGTGGGAGAAACTGAGTTCGTGAGCCCACCATCACCTCCAGAAGTCACATTTGTCCCCATGCTGACTGATATCTGCCTTTTACTGTGGCTGCCACTCAAATCCCACCACTGTGGTCATTAGGCAGGTGCCTAAAACACAGCTGTCTTTCCCAGGCTTCAGCTATGACTCTATCCAAGCATGTGGTATGTTTGACTACTCTCAATTAAAAACTGTAGTCTTCCATGTTTGTCTATTTAATTGAGAAAAAAATATATAAACAATAGAATTCGTTTCAGTTTTAAGTTCCTGTCTTTATAAAATGTCCTTTTTTCTCCCCTTTTTAAAATGGCTCTATCACAGCTGAACTGTGTTCATGTTTTGGGCCTCTCACTCCAAGAAGGACATTGAGGTACTGGAGCAGGTCCAGAGAAGGGCACAAAAGCTGATGAACAGGTTTAGAACAGGAGCAACTGAGGGAACTGGGATTGTTTAGTATGGAGAAAAGGAGCCTGAGGGGAGACCTGCTTACTCTGCATAAGTGAAAGGATTTTGGAGCAGGGTGGGGGTTGGTCTGTTCTCTCAAGTAAAAATGCAAATGGCCTCAAGTAAAATTTCTTCCCTGAAAGGTTTGTCAAGCCCAGGGCAGAGTCCTCATCACTGGAGGCATTGAAAAGCTGAGTAGATGTGGTGCTAAGGGACATGGTTTAGTGGTGACCTGGCAGTGTTGAGTTAATGATTGGGCTTGATGATCTTCATTAAAATGATTCTGTGATTCTATGATTCTAACTACGGCATCTTTGGTCCCTGTAGAGGAAGATGCAAGCAATTCAGAACACAACAATATATAATAATTTCCAAAGCATTAAGAGCAGACACACCCTATGGCAGGTGATGTAATACAGTAGAAAACCCTGATAACACACTAAGCAAGAACAAACCCTGTTTCAGATGGCTCTTCACAAGCTGAAGGATGATGTAAAACATAACAGGCAGAAGCATCTGGTGGTGAGGGGAGCAGAAGCACAGAGACACATACAGAGATGCTGAGTGCATCACTCCCACTGCAAGACTGCAAATTCCTGGGGATGGAGGCTCCAGGAAGCTTTCCCTGTCTCTGGCAGCGGGGCTGCAAGGGGTTCCAGCTCTTCACTCATGTCCCAGAGGCAGGAGCTAATGGCAGGATTTATCACTGCTCTCACATGCCACTGCAGCAGTTTAGTGTTTAATGGAGCAAGCAGGGCTCTTCCGTGGCTCTTGTCCCCTAACTGCAACTGTCTCTGCAGAAGCATGAAGAAGTTGCCCATGTCCCACCAATCAGTATGGACTGAAGTGGCTAAAGGGATAGTTTGTTGAGTGATGGAGCCCCAGGAGTGACACACAGAGCCCCAGACTGATTGCAGCTCCAGAAGTGATATGAAAAGCCCTGGAAGAATGACAACTCCAGGTGGGACAAGAAGAACCTAGGAGTCATGGCAGCTCCAAGTTAGATACACAAAGCTCTGGCATGATGGCAGCTCCAGGTGGGTCATGTAGATCCCTGAAGTGATGGCAGCCCCAGGTATCTCCTTCCCCAGGGAGCAGAAATAAGTACCAGATAGGAAAGAGAGATCAGAACAGTACTGAGGGCAAATAAGTGCCCAAACCAGGCTCCCAAAACTATCCTTCCTGTCTCATTGCTGTGTCCTACTCTTCTTCAGCCCCTTTTTGCTACCCTGGAGGCCCAAACAGGAAGAATCAGGGGTTTGTGGTTGTTGCAAGGCTTGTCTCCATTCTGATCAGAGCAGGTTTATGCAAGAAGCCCATACAGAGATGTACACTCAGTGATGAGCAGATCATGAAAAAGTCTCCTTTTAAAAAAGGAAAAGAATGTACAAATGGTTGAACAAATTACAAGTGGTTTGGAAAGGTAGAGGCAGTAGCCACAAATCCCACTGTGTGATGGTGTTATGGATGCTGGCTGTCACACGCAGCGACTCAGCCAGGTAATTTGCTGCCTTGAGCACAGAAACAACTTCATTTTTATTGCTTGAAATGCTGTTTTGGTGCCAATTACTTTTGTACCATCTCTGTTGTGCCTTGGGAGGAGAAAGCAGTCATCTCTACACCCTGTTTCTCCCCTGCCACGCTGCTCTGCTGTGGGGCGACACTGACCTCAGCCACTTTGAGAGATCCCAAGGTCTCTGATCTCTCACTCCTGCAATCCATCCACATTCTTAGGTTGTATGATCAAAGGGAACAGAGAGCTTCAAATTTGGCATCCGAGCCACGTAACACACGCTAAAGAGCTCAGAGAGTTAAAGACAGCCTCAGCTATACTGCTTTAATTTTTTAGATGCCAGAGATCCCCAGAAAGCATCATTCAGAAGAGTTTACCCACTTAAGTCCTAAACACCCTAATAAAGCTGTTATTTAAAACATTAGGATACATGACAAAGAGGCACTTGAAAGCTGATAGAACAGATTCAGCACAGTAATTGTGCACAGACATAAAACACTCATCCAGCTCACACTTCACTGGTTCTACATTGTAAACTCCAAATAATGCCCCATGAATTAATGATGGCTATGGTGTGAGAGGTTAGGCAAGGAAATAAAGCACAGCANAAAAAAAAAAAAAAAAAAAAAAAATTAAATCCCCCAAATCTAATTAAAAAAACCTGCCTTCTGTTCCTGGGCTGTCCCCCAAAATGCATGTTCTGGTTTGACCCATGAATTCTAGTGCCTGGTACATTGAACGTCAGGGATTTCATTTCATTCTTTCATCAAAGATCATTAAAACTGCTTTTACAGCTGCTTTATATAATCTGAAAAATGCCCAGAGAGGAGATGGAGCACATAATTCTTCCTAACAAATCAAGTGGATTTTGTTGGGAGGAGAGTATTTATTAATATCTTCTCAGCCTCTAAACAAACAGAGTTGTCTGGGATCTGTGCCTGCAATACAGGGAGGCACAGCAGTGGAAGCACACACGTACTCAGGAGCATCCTGCCCACCCTGGGAAAGGCTTGGTGATACCAAGGATGTCTCAGTATTCCTCTGCAAGGGTGAGATTAGCACATTTTGACACATAGAACCATTTCATTTGGAAAACACCTATAGAATCATTGAGTCCAGCTGTCAACCATGGCTGTTAAACCATTTCTCAAAGCACCATCTTCACGTGTTTCTTGTACCAAGAAATGTCAAACTATATCCTGCCCCATCTTCACACTCAGCCTCTTCTAGAGGCCACCATCTTCATAAAATGAACCTTCATCCCATCTGCATCTTCAAACATAGCAGAACTGTAGAATCTTTTAGGGATAGTGGAGTCCCCTCAAGCCTGACTTTGAATGTCTCCAGGAGTGGGGCCTCCACTGCCTCTTGTGCACAACCTCTTCCAGTTTTGCACCATCCTCATAACAAAGAGTTTCTTCCTAACATTCAATTCAGTTCTACTCTGCTCTAGTTTAAAACCATTGTCACTTGTCCTAGTGCTACGTGTCCTTGTGAAAAGTCATCTCCCATCTTTCTTGTAGCCCTCTTCAGGTACTGGAAAACCACTATAAGGTCTCCCTGGAGCCTTTTCTTCTCCAGGCTGAACAGCCCCAATTCTCTCAGGAGAGGTAGGAGGTGTGTCCACCCCTTCTGATCTGATATGGGCCTTCACTGGACCCTCTCTATCACATCTATGTCCTTCTGTTGAGGGCCCTAGAGATGGACATCTAGTACAACCCAGATCATTGAGTCCCACCAACTTGAGGCTGGGCGAATGACCTGTATGGCTCCAGCTCACATCTCAAAGGCATCACCATAGAGTAGAAATTGGGGGGAAATGACTGAAAAATGATTGAAAGGCAGTCCGAAGCAGCTCTCATACCAGCTGCTTTTGAACTATCTGGGAAATATAAGGCAGGAACCTCATCTTTCTTAAACTGAAGTAAGATACTTGATTTTCTCTTTTAATAAAAAAAAAACCAACAAACAGTTTTGAATATTTTGGTCATTTCTGCAACTAAAAGCCATATACTAATTGTTAGCATTTGGGTGTTGTTTTCTCCAAGCAACCACTTTGCTTGGCATGCTACATGTGTCCTTCTTCTAGAACAGCGTGGACCATGTCCCTGCATGGGAACAGCCTCAGGGACTGCTGAAGGCTGTGTCCTTGGAAACCAATAAGAGGTTGGTGCTCATGGCCATCCCTTGCACCTTCCTTCAGGCATCCAGCTTGACTCTGAGAGCCTGCAAAGGCTCCTGCAGGCTTTGCTTGAGGGTGACAACACATGAAACTAGAACTGACCTCACCATCAGGTTTAAGCTGAACCCTTGAGAATATTAAACTACATATTACTACTACGTCTAATTTTTAACTCTCTTGTTCCCTGCTGGGCTGCAGCAGTGGGGCAGAGGTCAGAGCTTCATTCAGTCTCCATAACCTCTCCAGTTTTCTAGACTGGCTTTTATTTCCTGCCAATTGGCATATGATAAGCTGGCTACTGAATGGCGTTAGTAAGGGATTATCTTCCTCTGCCACATGAGAGAGTTTGCCCTGTCTACAATTTGTCACAGGCTGCTCCATGGGATGGCAGCTTTACCTGCCTAGTTGCACTAGCTGGATAAGTTCCTATTGCTACTCTGAAGGATGAGATTCTTTGCTCAAGTGGCAAGAGATGAGAAGCAGAAAGGTCACCAGACTGCTTTTATTCCTCAAGGACACTTTTGGGGTTCACTCCAAGAGGGTGGCCAGGGTCACACTTGAGTCCTGAGGCAAAACCCTGTTTCTGATCTCACATTGCAGACCAAGCCCAGGCACTGCTAGTCCCAGGGAGATTTCTTTAAGGGTTTGTTTGACTCAGAGACAAACTCTGCCAGAAATTCTAGTGAAAAACCTTACTGCTACATTGGACAGTGGAGGCTTGGGGGAGGGTTACCAACCCAGTTCTATTTTAGGACCTCCTAGTAAGCTGGTTCCATTTAAACTACCAAGCTGGATCTCTGCTTCATTGAGTTTCCGTCGTGGTCTGACCCTGCTGTTAATGTTTCCAAATATTACTGTATTTCCATCAATCATTGTGAGACCTCTTGGTGCTCTGTGCTGGAAGCATCTCCTTGAAGGGCTACCAGGGTGAATTCAGAACCAAATCTTGTAACAAAAAGGCTTTGCAATGGCCTTGGGTCTGAACAGATTAAAAATAAAACTAAAATTCTTGTTGGCATCGGTAGGTGCAGAGCAGAGACCTGAGCAACCCTGTGCCCACAACTTACTCTTCTCATGGTTTTTACTCACTTTTGCTTGCACTCCTCCATCAAAGCTCCCAGGCTTTGTGCCCCAGGGCCCTTTGGTAACAGTTGCAGTGCTTTCTCCATGCCCAGTGCCATCTGTGGAAGTCAATGGGAAAGGAAGGTAAGCACAGGTCCAGCTGAGAAATGGAAGATGCTGGTGGGGAGGAGAGAGGTCTCAAGTTGGAGCCCTATGGGTCACTGTTGTGATGCTGCCCTCCAGGCTACAGTTTGTAAACTTCCAGGGAAAAGGAAGATAAGGATTTTTACCACTGTGTGTGCTCAAAGCTCTAAGTCACTCATCCTTGGCTGCTACTGAAGGAGCCACTCTTCTGAAAAAGAGCTCCAGGAGATGGGGAGGGGCTATCTTAGCACAGCATTCTGGCACAGCATCCCATGGAGGGCACAGGAGTTTTGTAGGATCATAGACTTGTTTGGGTTGGAAGGGACTTTAAAGATCATTTAGTTCCAAACTGTAGTCATGAGCAAGGACAACTTCCACCAGACCAGGTTGCTCAAATCCCTATCCAACTTGGCTTTGAACTGTTCCAGGGATAAGATATTTGTCACCTCTCTGGGAAACTTGGGCTCGGGTTTCTTAACACTGCTCTCAGTGTTAAGAAAGTCTGAATCTCCCTTGTTCAGACTGAAACCATCACCCCTTTTTCTATCATGTGATGGTTTGGGAGTTCCCTGCCTCCACACACAGTGAATTCACCCAGACTAGGCTCAGCTGGCTGGAAGTTAAGGAGTGAAGCTTTCTATTCACAGCTTAGCACAACAGACGAGCAGATATTTACAATATATTACAAATACTTACTGCTATATGCAGAAATATACAAGTTAAAGGTAATACAGGAACACAATACCCCTCCCAGAAATCAGAGTCCCCAGGAGAGGACCCAACCACCCTTTCACCTTCTTTCCACCCTCCTACCTTGTCCCAGAGTCTGCCTTATGTGAAAGGTGAGTTGGAAGAATTGGCCAAGGGAGTCAGAAACAGAATGATTTGTTGGGTTACACAGATCCAGCTAGAAGCCAGAGAGAAACACAGACACCAGCCGACTCTGACAGACAGACTGCCTTATCTATGTTGGTGTCCTTGCTTTTCTACATCTCAGCAAAGCTATGAGTGAAGTACACATCACCAATGTTTTCTTTTCACAGCCTATAATCTAATTTTTCTCATTAAAATATTCCAATTAGCCTCAAACCAGCACATATCACTAGACTCTTTGATAAAAAGTCTGTCCCTGTCACTCCTGTAGCCCCCTTTTAGTACTGAAAAGCCACCAGAAGGTCTCCCTGGAGCCTTCTCTTCTCCAAACTGAACAATCCCAACTCTCTCACCCCCACAGGAGAGGGGCTCCATTGTGGTAGTCTCCTCTGGACCACCCACTGCAGCAGGTCTGTGTGTTTCATACACTGGGGACCCAAGAGCTGGACACAGTTTCATCCCACATCACAGCAAGGCAGAGCCAAAAAGCACCAAGGTGTGCTCATAGCCTTCCTCCTTCCTACAGCTGCCTTCTCCCACCTTCAGCTCCTGAGAGCTGGGGCCGAAGGAAGGGGCTCCTGCATAGCACGTGAGGCAAACTGCCTCTGAATAATTTAAAGTACATTTTCTCTAGGCATGGAGCAGACTTGAGCACGTCTGATTTTTCATCGCTTTGCATTATGCATGTAAGAGACTCCAAATTACAACTATTGGTACTCTAATTTCTTTAAAAGTAACTGCCTATGGGGCACAGTGAATACAATTTAATTTTCCTTCACCGGTAGATATCCTTTATTTCAGCCCTGATCTCCAGCAGGGAATCTTGACACCCATAAACCAGGAGATATTTTTCACTCTCCTACAAATGTGACTCAAATATGTATTGACTGCAGAAAATATTTTTCAGCCCACAAATAAAGAGGTGGAAAGAGATGGCATTTACCCTGACAGATGTCTTGGGCTTTAATATTAATGGCATTCCCAGGTTTGCTCCCAGGAGGCAGCACTAACAGTTGTGGACTTAATGATTTCTTAAAGAACAGCAAGTCATGAAGTGGTGTCATTTGTTTCGTGGTATCATTTATCCTGAGTCGAGGAGAAGAAAGAAAGTTAATGGCTCTTATTTCATTTAGTTTCTTTTCTTTTCTCTTCTTTCAGCTGCATAGTCCCATAGTGAGTCTGAAAATGTTGCTCAAGTGATTAGTAATAAGTGATAGGTCGAGAGGGAATGGGCTAAAGTTGCATCAAGGGAGGTTTAGGTTGAACATTAGAAGGAACTTCTTCACTGAGAGGGTTCTCAAACACTGGAACAGGCTCCCCAAGGAGATGGCTGAATCCCCATCCCTGGAGGTGTTGAAAAGAGGCAGAGATGTGGTGCTGAGAGATATGGTTTAGCACCAGACTTGGTAGAGTCAGATTCCATGATTCTTAAAGGTCTTTTCTAGCCTAAACAATTCTGTGATTGATCATTTGAGCCTATCTCTATGAGACTGTTATAATTAAGAGAGTGGGTTTTGTTGGTAACATATGTCTTGGAGATTTAGACTAGATGTAAGATGCACTGAGGGTGGTGAGTCCTTGCCCCATATTGCCCAGAGAGGAGGGAGAAGCCCCATCACTGAAACCTTTCCAGGTCAGGTTGTCTGGGGATCTGAGCAACCTGCTCTAGTCCCTGCTGACTGCAAGGTGGTTGAACTAGGTGAACTTTAAAGGTCCCTTCCAATACAAACCACTCTGTGATTCTGATTCAAATATTGTTGAATTAAAATAGTTTATGAGGCATAATGCTCAAATGAAGCCTGAGGTATAAGCAGGGCCCTATGCCTTTGATAACACTGTTGTCTCCCACAGCAAAGCTGCTTGTCTGGCTGGGGTGTTTGGCAGCCCAGCCTGCCCCCTGCTTTGATGGGGCCAGACCTCAAACTGACCTATCAAATCAATAAACCAGATCAGGCTTTGACTCAGGTTTCCAAGGTTCCCAACCACCCAGTTCTGCAGTGGATCCATCATTGTCATGGAGGAGATGTATTTTTTCTGGAATGAGCAGTAATTTGATATGAGTAGCTGGCACATCAGTCCCCTCCAAAGCAGCACTACACAAACAAGAGGGATCTCTACAGAGATGCTATCAAACACCAGAGGTCAGAAGGAAGCAGAAGAGCCTGGGTACCCCAAAGCAGCCTGGGGCACAGTTTGCATTAGGTGACAGCTGTTAAGATTAAATTGTTTGGAGAAGAACAGCAAAAACCTTTTCCTGGTTTGTTTTTGGGGTTTTTTTCCTTCCTTTTTTTTTTTTTTTCTCCCCCCAGTGCTATTTTAATCAGTGAGAAAAGAGGTCCACAAGACATTGATCACCAGTTAGTTTTTTATGGCCCCATTCCTGGTGACATTCACAGTCAGGCTTAGTGGTGCACTGAGCCACCTGATCTAGTAAATGCTGTCCCTGCTTACTGCAGAGGAGTTGGACTAAAGAATCTGTAGAGGTCTCTTCCAACCCAAACCCTTCTGCAGTTCTTTTCTTCTGTGTGTTAGTGTTTGTAAAGCACTTGGAGATCTGATGAGGAACAGGATGAATTATTTAAAGCCAGATCCTGCTCCCAGACCCTGCTCCAAACAATGACAGCAGCAAAGTTGAGGCCTGAGGATGGCTTCAAAGATTTCTGTGTGCATTGCCTTCCTACTTCAACAACGTTTAACATTGCACACACATCTCCGTGCATATATATGAAAAGCAATAAATAAGATTTAATTATTACTTTCTCTCTAATCATACAGCTGCACTATTCCGGGAATCGTTTTATTGCAGCTTTTAGGAACAAATTAGTCTTGTCAATAACTGCTGACTGACAAGTGTCTGAAGTGTCACCTCCTCCTGGATGGTTTCTTCTCCCCCTCCCCTGTATTTGAGATTAGACCACCACTTCTTACTTGCTCTCTCTTTGCACGGAGGAGCAAAGCAAGTGGGTCAGTCTCTTCTCTCTCTCTCTCTCTCTCTCTCTCTCTCTCATTTTTAATCTCCTCCTCTCCATCTCTCTTTTCTCTCCTCTCCTTTTTGCCTCTCCAACAAAATCAGCACAAGAAGATTTTCCTTTCATTTCCTCCTCTCTTCCTCAGCAGGCAAGGAGAGCTGTGCAGATTCAGATTTTACTTCCAGGCATAGGCAAGTGTTTTGAATGAGAAAATCCAGCAACCCCCAGAGCCTCATCCTTCAAAATCACATTTTGTTCCTCGCCTGAGGTCTCATTAAACTCGCTGCCTCCTCCTTGTTTGATGTCCTGCGTTGCAGGCAATCGCATCCACGCTCTTACTCATACCTGCAGCTAAAATAAAATGCTTCTTTGTAAAGAGGCTGCTTCGCACAGACCTGGCAACTGCTCCTGCACTGGAAACTGTGGACACCGAGGTAACCCACAGCAGCACCTACAGCTCTCACCATGCTCTCAGCCCTCACTGGGCACTGATCTTTTTTTGGCTGGGGACCATGCCCTCTGCTAGCTCTCCTAGCAAACCTCTTTGCCGGTGTCAAGGCTCGGTTTGTTGGCAAGAAAAGCTCTTTGATTTGTTTTTCTGGCGGTTGCAACAGACAAGCAGCACAAAAAAAACCACTCCTGCAGGGATTTTCTAATTGAGATATCAGGTGGTTTAAGATGAGCTGGGGCTAAGGTGCCTGGAAATCAATCTGACAGAGGAGGCTCAGCTCTCTCGGGTTGTGAAAAGCTTCCCAGGGTGTGACTCTGCGTTAGGAAAAGGTGTGATGGAGAACTTCAGCTCTGCAGACAGACCTGCCAGCCTCTCCTTCCCACTCGGCATGGTGCAGGGTGCACGGTGACAGAAATCTCACAAGCCACCCCATGGAAAACAATGTCTATTTGCAATATTTTGGTGTCAGCTCTGGAAGGAGTGGCTGGCACACCTCACCTCTCATCCGCCCTTTCGCGCAGCCCCCACCGGCTGCTGCTTTCCACTCTCTCATAGCCTGCAGGAAGAATGACACCAATCTGATCCTGCCGTTCCTTAGTCTCTTGACAAACATTATTGCCAAATTACAGCCCCGGAAAAGATCTCACCAGCCCCAGCAGGAGCCAGGGGAAACGAGGAGGAGATTGTGAGCCCAGCCCTACACGACTGCAAATATGCAAGGAATAAAGTGCTAATAGAGAGGTTAAGCCTGACACCCTGCATTAGGCTCTCAAAGCACATGTCTGAACTCTCAGCTGGGGTTGTTTGGTTTGGAGAAAAGGAGGCTGAGGGGAGACCTTCTCACTCCCTACAGCTATGATTCTGTCTCAGATGGAGAAGCTTCTCTGCTCAATGAGAAGAAATGGCCTCAAGTTTCACCAGGGGAGGTTTAGATGGATATTTGCAAAAATGAAAGAGTGGTCAAGTGTTGGAACAGGTTGCTGAGAGAGGTGGTGCAGTCACTATCCCTGGAAATGTAAAAAAAACCCTGTAGATAAGGCACTTCAGAACATGGTTTAATGGCCATGGTGATGTTGGGTTGATGGACTCAATAATCTTAGAGATCTTTTCCAACCAAAGCAGTTCTGTGATTCTATGACCCAGCCAGCCCAGGTCAGGAGAGCTCTATTCCACCCCAGCTGTTATCTCCAGGGGCAGGAGAAAGCTCCTTTCTTTTTGACCTTTGGACAGTCTTTCAACATCACTAAAGCACCAGACAAGTTGAAAAGTTGATTATAAGTTGGCCATGGCTCACGTTTCTCACATCAGAGATTAGCCAGCACAAAACCCAACAAATCCCCTGGCCCATGCCACCAGGTTTGGAGCTTATCACCATCATTTTCCCAGCTTAGCAACATAAATCCACACAAACATTTCTTTTGCTCTCCTCCTTCAGTTGGGTTTTGCACAGGCTCAGAAACGTGGCTGAAAAATGAGCAGGTCCTCCATAATGCTGAGAAAGCTTTTTGTTCTTATCAGAAGCTTGACCAGGAAACAGATCTCTTTCCATCCTTGCTGTCTGAGGCAAATTTTCCCTGTTTCCCAAAATATCCAAGGCAAACAAGTGGTCCCCACCTGCCCCATCATCCCCTCCTCATCCCCTGCCACCAAGAACCAGTCATGCTTCTTCACAGTCACTCACTGCTACTGTTTTCAAATGTTGTTGATATAATCTTTTGGGGAGGTCACTTGCTTTAAGGTGACTTTTTTTTTTATTGCCAAGCATTTTTTTCCTTTTTTTCCCCTGTTTTTGGGTTAGGTTGGTTTTTTTGTTTTGTTTTTTTTTTTAGAAAAGCCATCCTTTTGTAGCTTTGAAAAATTCCTGCAACAAATTTTGTTCTCTGAACTGCTGTGACAGACATCACTGCCCTGACCTTTCTGCATTTTAAGAAATGAGAAGATCAGTCACACTCCAAGTCACACTGAGAGAAATAGAATAATTCAGGAAAAATGATTATTTATAGTTACCACTATTTTCCCATCTCATTTCCCCTTCTCAGCCATGGCTCCTGAGCCTGTCCTGTATGTCTGGGATGGTGTTTACAGCTTCTGCTCATAAAGATGCTGCTACACCCAGGAACAACAACTGCACTTTCCAGCCCTACATAGGGAGGAGAAGGTGCTGATAGGATTTATATACTGCAGCTGTTGAACTAGTTATGTGAGGGGTGGCTCCTGGATGTGGTGGTGCTACAGGAGACTGAATGCTCACCAGCTCCTTTGCCAGTGCTTTTGCATTTGAAATTGTCTCTGATTTTAGCAGAACAAACCAAATGGTCCAGGTGGTTCCACTCACTGAGTGTGCCTAGCTTGACAAAGTCCAACTCTGTCTCCTCAGGTTCATGAGCAGGCTCAGCCCCAAGGGTGTTATCCATGATGATACCTGCATGATCATGGTATCAGAAATCAGATGCAAAACCAAAACCAAGCAAAACAAAAAATTAAAGAAATTAGTATGTAAGGAAAAAGGAGCTAAAAAGAGCAAAAGAAGTGTGATCAGATGAGTTATCACATGGCAGCTGCCTTCCAGACCAAGACCAAACCTCAAGGAAGCCCTTCTGAGCAAACACAATTAAAGATGTTGTTGCTTTTTCTTCTTCCTTTCCCCCCCTTTCATTTTTAGTTGTCTAATAGTGCAGAAATTGCCTTTTTACTGGTGACAGCTGTCAACCACTCCTGGTTGGGACCTGTGAGGCTGGAGGTGCTCCAGCCAGCATGGGGTGTTTTGTTTTTTTTGTTTTTTTTTTTCCTTTTCTATCTATTTTTATCATGAGCAAACCATAGAGATCAGAGTTGGGCAGAAATCCTGCCTTTTCAGGGAGCATGGAATGAAAAGTGCCTCTGGCATTTCAGAAGCAGTGTGAAAAAGCAAAACTGAGCAGGGAGCACTGGATATTCAGCCACAACTCAAACAAACCATACCATCATTATGGTAGGAAAAGACCTCTAGGATCATCAAGTCCAACCATCAACCCAACCCTAACATGCAATTATGAATTGTGCTTTGAAGTGTAAATGATATCCTGGTGAGAGGTGGGCATGCTGAGCAGATGGACACCTGACACATCCATGTTTCCTATCAACCCTCCAGCTGTGACATGCTGAGTTGTTTTCATACAACACAGTGTCAGTGAGATGCTGGCTGGCGTAGTTGGGACCACGGTGCAGGGGGTCAGCTCCAGTTCTGGGATGGATCCAGAAACCCCTGACTGCAGCAATGTGATTGTGCCATGAGCAAGTGGGAGGCTTGTTAGAATCATAGAATCAGCCAGGGTTAGAAGGGACTAAAAGGATCATCTAGTTCCAACCACCCTGCCATGGGCAGGGACACCCTACCCTAGATCAGGCTGGCCACAGCCTCATCCAGCCTGGCCTTAAACACCACCAGGGATGCAGGGAGGTGGCCCCAACCACATCCCTGGGCAACCCATTCCAGGCTCTCACGACTCTCATTGTTCTTACACCCAGATACCAGGCAGGCAGTGGGTGAATGATCCATGAGCAAAGAGCATCTAGGGTTTAGAGAACAAGTCCTGTGAGGAGCAACTGAGGGAAATAAGGTTGTTCAATCTGGAAGGAAGGAGGCTCAGGAGAGATTTTACTTCCCTCTACAACTCCCTGAAAGGATGTTGGAGCAAGGTGGAGATCGACTCCTTCTCCTAAGGAATGCATGATGAGACAAGAGGAAATGGCCTCGAATTGCACCAGAGGAGATTTAGGTTGGACATGAGGAAAGGATTGACAAACCCTGGACAAGGCTGCCCAGGGCAGTGGTGGCATCCTCATCCCTGGATGGATTTCAGAGCTGTATAGATGTGGTCCTGAGAGAAATGGTTTTGTGGTGAAGTGGCAGTGCTGTGTTAATAGCTGGACTCAATTGTCTTTAAAGTCTTTTCCAACATAAACAATTCTGGGGCCCTAGCTAACCAGCTGTGTCAGCAGCTGCAAAACCCCATTTGTGGTCCTGGTGCCTGCATGCAGCTGCTGCAGCTCTCTTAAGCTCTCAGCATCTCTTTTTTGCCTTTTTTTTTTAAATATTGATGCTCAGATATGGGGAGTCCATCAACATGAGAGCTTGCTGTTAACTCAAGTACCAACCAGAACCCCAAAGACAACACCTCACAAGAAGGTTGGACAAATCCAACGTTTGTTCCCTATGGGATGGCCAAGGATGAGCTCTGCCTATTAGCAGATGCAACAGGTCCCTGCAAGAAAAAAGGCATGGACTTCTTCAGGGAAGACCAAGCAGCATGGAGACCTGGGCAGAATTGGAATGGGGGGAAATCAGATTGTTGAAACATGATGATTTGGGTGTGGTGGTGAAGGATGAGGCTGGTGCTTAATGAATAGAATGTTCCTATGTTCTCAGCATAGACCTTTCTCATGGTCCACATTTAGTACTAGCAATGACACAGGAGGACAGCCCATGTCAGTGAGATGATGTGGCAGATCAAAGCCCCATTTAGAGTGCCACTGGAGGTGTTACTCACAGCTTTTCCTCTTTGCTGCTGCTGCTGCAGGAACAAGCAAGTGGTTAACTGGGATCCTGAGCAGCTCCAGAGGCTGGAGGATGACTCAGTGTTTGCACCAGGCTGTGAGAGCTCAAATGATTTTGTCCTTGTAGGGAACTAGTGTTATCAGGCTGGCTTCTGCACACCACAAGCAGGTTTTCAAACATTTATGCAGAAGTTCACAGTAGGACAGTTATATTTTTGGATCTTGGAGGCAAAATTTGGATGGAGCAATCATACCTTCACCTTGCATCTCTCCAATTTGTGGGACTTCTGGATTTGAGCACTGATGCCTTTTATTGTTGCATAGAGTGGAGCCTTGTGACTGAAGTCTCAAAGAAGGCAATAGGAGGCTTTGGGAAGGCCATGTTTTTTCCTCAAACCCCTCTAGCACCTTTTTGGGTGACAATGGGGACAGACAACCTCCACTCTGTCCCTTCCAGCTCACACCAAGGGTGAGGTTGTCCCAAATCCCAGCCAAAAAGATACCTCTGCAAGAAGATGATTTCAAAATCTTAGTCCAAGCGGGAGATTGACTGCCATGTCTGAGCCCATCTGATGCTCCTTGTTGAAGGAGGAAAAGCCTGTGATTAGATTGTGCTCTAGCCTTCAAGAAAATTGGGTTTTGCTGCAAAAAATGATTAATTGCTGTCTCTTCTGGGCAGATCACATCTGAGGCAGTGGCCAACAGTCAGAGCTATTTGGTACTCTGCAGGTGGGGCAGTTCAATCAGGAGAGTGGAGCCAGGTGGTCATTTGAGGAAGGAAAAACAAAAAAATCTCCTTTTTATGTACATATATATATATATATATATACATAAATACATAGATATCTTGGGCTTGAAACCTTTCTTTTGCTGTCCAAAGAACACTGTTCTGCACTCAGTGACCCTTTGTGAAACCCTCTGAGCTCTTATGTGCTCCTGCTCATGCCTCAGCTTTCAAGTGGTGTGTGCAGGACAGGACATAGTGTGGATGATGCAGGAAGCTAATGATGTCCCAGATAATGAGGCTTCATTAATAAACAGGTCACCTGTGACAGCTTGGTGACAGATTTTCCGTGGACCGTGGCTGAGTGAAAGCAGGTATAACACACACAGATCCTATTCTCTGGCCAGTGCTGTGGGCAAGAACTTTAAATTATAGAATGGTTTCTGTTGGAAGTGACCTCTGGAGATCATTTAGTCCAATCCCACTACAGTCAGCAGGGACATCTGCAACTAGAGCAGGTTTCTCAGAGCCCCAGACAGCCTGACCCAAGATGGTTCCAGGGACAGGGCATCTACCACCTCTCTGGGCAATGCTGGAACAGGGTCTCACCATTCACATGGGTCTCTCTAGTCTAAATCTCCCTCTTTCAGTTCAAACCATCACTCCTTGTCCTGTCGCAACTCAGGCAATGCTCAAAACTCTGTCCCCAGCTTTCTGATCAGCCCCTTGGTGGCCTGGAAGTCCACCAAAAGGTCTCCCTGGAGCCTTCTCTTCTCTAGGCTAAACAACCTCAACTCTGTCAGCCTGACCTCACAGCAGAGGGCTTCCAACTCTTTGCCATCATTGCCATGGCCTCCTCTGACCCTGCTCTAACAGGTCTGTGTCCCTGCTGTGCTGAGGATTCCAGAGCTGGCCTCAGCACTGCAGCTGGGGGCTCAGCAGAGCAGAGCAAAGGGGCAGAATCCCCTCACTCCACCTGCTGGAATGAAATTTGTTAGCAAACTGTTTCTAATTACAAGTGCTTCCAGGCCCCAGCTGTCCCACACACATGATGCCAAGCTTCGCTGGTGGCTGGCTGGCTGGCAGCCAGGGCTGGAGAGCAACAGTTTTCCAGCACAGCTCCTCTTCCCACAGCTCCATCCTAGCCCTGACCCGTGGGAGGAGGACAGATTTGCAAGGAGGTTATGATCTCCCAGTGCTGGGCACTAAATGCTTCTGATCCTCTGTGAAACACACACACTTGCTCAGGAGATCCCTGAGCCATAAAACCCTGTCAGATCTTTCTGATAGCAAGGCACTCAGTTAATAAAGATTGTCTATAAAGTCAGACTCCAGACATTCTGGTTTTATTAAGATCTAAGCTCTGCAGTCAGCTTTATTACCACCCTTTATAAATTATCCACCCATACCTCTTAGATCTATAACTACAAGACAGTCCATATCTAAATTTATTGTATTTCACAAACAGTGAATTACCTGGTCCGCTGGAAGGGATGACTCCAAGTTTATTTAGCCTAGAGAAAAGGAGGCTTGAGGGGACATTTTCTCACTCTCTATACCTTCTTGGAAGGACATTGGAGCTAGGTGGGGGTTGGTCTCTTCTCCCAGGGAACAAGAGGAAACCACCTCTGGTGGTACCAGGGGAGGTTTAGGTTCAATACTAGCAAAAATGTCTTTCCCAAAGGGTTGTTAAGGCCAGAAACAGGCTGCCCAGGGCAGTGATGAAGTGCCCATCCCTGGAGGGTTTTAAAAGATTTGGTGTTGAGGGACATGACTTAGTGATGACCCAACTGTACTGGGTTAATGGTTTGACTTTTTGATCTTAAAAGTCTCTTCTATGACTATAGGAAACTCAAAACCTTTCCCAAACTGAGTACCTCTCAGAGAAGCAAGCACATCTTCCAGAAGCTGTCTTAGGAATCACGGTGCAAAACTGCCTCTTGGAGTGTCCAGCACAGCACCTGCTCAGCACCCAACGCTGCTCATCTGCAAAGAGAAAAATGCATTGTCTTACAGAGAGAACCACAGGGACAGTGCTTCTGGGCTGGCATCGGGCAGTCCATGAGGGACACCTATAGGCCTCTCTGGGAGGGCTGTGGTGTTTCTGTATTACCTTTTCACTGTATATATCTGTAAATATCTGCTATCTATTGTGAATAACTGCTTGTATATTGTGCAAAGCTGTAAACATAAAGCTTCATTTATTAACTTCCATCTGTCTGAGTCTAGCCTGGGCAATGTCACAGTGTGTGTGGGGGTGGGGAGCTCTCAAACCACCACACTGTCTCAGAGATCAATGACACGGCTTGAGAAGGAGCCACCACCTCCAGACAAAATTCAAGGCAATTACAAAGGTGTTGGACAAGACCTGAAGTTTGGCAGCATTTGCCTGATAGCACCTCACCCTGACAGCTGACCTTAGCAGGCTCTGCAGTGTGTAAATCCTCTCACTGGGAAAGAGAAATGCCTGTGTCATGATAGCTCAGGTCCTGCATGGTTTGCTGCTGCCATAAATATTTTACGACCTCCTGCAGCGTGGCTGGAGGAGATGTTGCATATCCTGGCCCCTTCCCACACGCCAACTACCTAGGCAGCAAATAGACAGAGTGGCCAGAGATGCTCTTGTAGCAGCCAGCCAAATGCTACTGTAAATGAGGAGTGACACTAAAACCTGCTGAGATCTCAGCAGATGTTAGTGCAGCACCTAGACTTCACAGGCCAAACCTCTCTGCTGGAGAGCAGCTACACCAAGCCAAGGTGGAGGAGGAATGAGCTCTCCTACATCCCAGCCAGCCTGCCTCCAAGTGCCTTTGAGCTTGTGATTCAGAATAAAACAGCCACCTTGGAAATGACAATGCAAGTTGGCTTTGCCTTTTTAAAAAGCACATATCTTTGAATAGATTGCCACTTGTTTCTCCGTGAAGGTAATGCGTGCTTACAGCCAGAAAGCCAACCATGTCCTAGGCAAGCAGAGGGGTTGAAAGATAGGATTCTACCCCTCTGCTTTGCTCTGCTGAGATCCCACCTGCAGTACTCAGTCCTCCTCTGGAGTTCTCAGCACAGCAGAGACATGGACCTGTTGAAGTGAGACCACAACCATAATGGGAGGGCTGGATGCCTTCTGCTGTAAGGCCAAGATGAGAGCATTGGGGTTGTTCAGCCTGGAGAAGAGAAGGCTCCAGAAGACCTTCAGATGGCCTTTTGTGACTTCAAGAGTCTGATCAGAAAGCTGGGGACCAAGTTTTGAGCAGTGTCTGTTGTGACAGGACAAGGAACAATGGTTTGGAACTACAAGAAGGAAATTCAGACCAGCGACAAGGGAGAAAATTTTGACACTGTGAGTGGTAAGACCCTGTCCTGGGTTGCCCAGAGCAGTGATAGCTGCCCCATCCCTGAAACCATTGCAGGCCAGGTTGTCTGGGGCAAGGAGCAACCTGCTCTAGTTGCAGATGTCCCTGCTGACTGTAGTAGGGTGGGACTAAATGATCCCCAGAGGTCCCTTCCAACCACTATCATTCTGTGATTCTGTGATCTTCTGTAGTTCTACTAACAAAAGTGGAGTAAAGCAGCAAAGCCAGTCTTAGCCCTAGCTCATCATCCCTGTGTTCATGAGAAACACAAGCACAGATTTTAAAATAGTCATTAACAGCATGGGTGGTAAATATTTAACCCAGAAACCTTGTGCCTTCTCCTCCCTCTGCTTCCCTCTCTGAGTGTGCAGTGGAGCTAAGCTGGCAGGAGAATCACAGATTAACACAGGTCTTGATGGATCATTTTGGTGGCTCTGTCAAAGGGTGTTTTATCTGATTTGTTCGTGCCCTGCTTCAAGTTCTTTAACTGCCTGACCTGGCCTTTGCTCAGTGACTTGTTCAGTTTCTTTTCCACACTGACATTTGAAAGGTTTATCACTTCACAGCCAAGGTCAGACTCTCAAAGGCTGTGTTTGGGACACAGCATCAGGAGCCTCCTTAAAATCCCACTCCCATGCCAACCAGGTCATGGCTAATGTGGGGGCTGCTTTTCTTTGCAGAAATTAAAGCAAATTTTTGGGTCTATTTTAAGAGGCCACAACCTGGAAACAGCTTCTCATGAATGGAGAGAGTCTTGAAAAGTGTCTTGCAGGCCTTATCTGCTCTGTACCTCATTGATTGGAGCCTTGCTTTAATGGCCAGGGTAGTGTCAGGCTGATGGTTGGACTCGATGGTCATAGAAGCCTTTTCCAACTGAAACAATGCTGTAATTCTGTGGTTTTAAACTCCTACATGAGCTGCTGGCTACTTCAGGCCAGAATTGTGCATTTTATTCCTTCTGTAATTTTTATCTCCAGCTCACAGCTCCACATCCAATCTGCTGGAACAAGTTTTTGCCTTCAGCCCTGAAGGATTAGATGAAAGCCTGCACTCCCATTGCTGTTGATGGAAAAAAGCCACCCAGACATGGAAGCAGCACAGAAATGGGGATAAAAATGCTCAAAACAGATAGCAAAGAAGACAATGCTCTCACCAGAGCATGATGTGGTTAACAAGGCAATTAGAGATCTAGGGAAGAAGGAAGGGGAAAGTTGTCCAAAGGGTTTTGGTCTCAGAGATTCTTGGTGGAATCTTTCACAGAAGTTATAGTATCTGCAGAAATTCTGATTTTCCCTGGGCAGGTGGAAGTTTCTTCTCCTCTAGCACAGGTGCTTCCTGTGCCTCCCTGGAGTGGGACACTGGCTCGCTTGGGTGGGGCTCTGGCAGCCAGTAGCAAGCAGCTTTCATTTATCTACTCAGGCATGTTCAGTGCTGGGAAATTCACATCCAGCTTCCAAACCTGTGATGTGACTCATATAACGAGAGAATTTGGTGATTTACTCTCCTATGCAGAGTCAGAGAATCATTTATGTTGGAGGAGATCTTTAAGATCTTTAAGCCCAACCCTTAACCCAGCACTACCAGGTCACCACTACACCGTGTCACTCAGCACCACATCTACACAGCTTTACAATCCCTCCAGTAATGGGGACTCCACCACTGCCCCGGGGCAGCCTGTTCCAGGGCTTGACAATGCTTTTGGTGAAGAAAGTTTTCTAAATAGCCAATCTAAACTGTAGGAGGGCAGTGGAGTTTGAGCGGAACCCAAACCAAGGCATCAGCACCATCACTGCCAGCTGCTGGAAGACACAGCCAGTGTCCTTCTCCCTTGTACTCCAGGGTTTAAAAAAGGAAAATAAAAAGGGGAGAGAGAGAGAAACCATGGTGTTGTTTTGTTGCCATAGCAGCCTTCTGGATTATTTAGACTGATAGCATTTGTAAAAATTCAACAAAGGGTGGAAAATCTCTTGGAAATGGGAGCAGATGTAACGCTGCGTGCCATATGCCACTGGGACAAAGTCTCTTGGCAAAGGCAGTGCCATCAGAAGGAAAGCCTGGCATGCACTCTGCACTGGAAAATGTCACTGTCCCTAGATTACAGGGCAGGGCTCTAAGGCAGAGAAAATGAAGTTCAGCTATGTAATTGCAGGAGACATGCTCAGCAGAGAGCCGAGTGGCTGCCAGCAGAAGGTGGGCTTTTTCACCCCTCCAGAGCTTGATGAACCACCGTGTGATAAAAAGAAAAGGTTGTCAACATTAAAAATTAATTAACCCTCACACACAGCTTAATGGAACTCGCTCCTGAGAAATGCTGCCTGCACAAGTGATGAATTATAAGGGTGTCTACGAGAGCCATGAGTAAGAGCACCCTTGGAAAGCCATCAGCTTTATGATCCAAGATGCTGCTGCTGCTGCTGCTGCAGCAACCACTGGAATGACAATGGTGCTGCTCAGTGCTACCAGATCTAACCAAGGGTATGCTAAAAGGGCTTTGAAAGATGCTGACAGTGCTAAAAAGAGAGATGATCCTGAGCAGGGCTTGGGGCAGAAGCCTGCCAGTGCCAAGGAAGGTGAGGGAGAAAGGACCAGAGGCTTACAAGAAAAAGGGAAGCTGTGGGAGAAGAAGGGCTGCTCCATGGTTGCAGCTTTACCACACCACTCCAGAAGAGCGTGGCCTGATGTTCCCTGCATCTCCAGTGAACACATAGGTCATGCCAAAAAGGCACCTGAGGGCTGAATCAAAGCAGCCCATCCAGTACTTGGGAGATTGGAAGCCCAGTGAAAGGAAAGCTCTCGAGGGTCTCCTCTTGTTTGGATGAGACAGAATCACAGAAAAGACCCCAAAGTCCACCAGGTCCAAACCCAAACCTGGCACTGCCAAAACAATGAGGAAATCTCTGGGCAGATTTGGTAGTTGTCTGCCCCAGCACTTCCTTAGATCTACTCTAAATCTTCCTCAGCAAGTCTGCAGATGACACCAAGCTGTGTGGCACAGTCGACTTGCTAGAGGGCAGGGATCTATCCAGAGAGACCTGGACAGGCTGCAGAGCTGTGCCCAGGCCAAACTCATTAAATTCAACAAGACCAAGTGTAAGGTCCTGCGCCTGGGTCACTGCAATCCCAAGCACAACTCCAGGCTGGGTGGCAAATTGCTGAGAGCAGCCCTGAGGAAAAGGACTTGAGGGTCTGGGGTGATTAAAAGCTCAACATAAGCTGATAGTGTGCACATGTGGCCTGGACAGCAATCATGTGCTGGGCTGCAGCAAGAGCAGCTGTGGGCAACAGGGCAAGGGAAGGGATTCTGCCCCTTTGCTCTGCTCTCATAAGACCCCATCTGGAGTGCTGTGTGCAGTTCTGGAGCCCCCAACACAATCAGGACATGGAACTGTTGAAGAGAGTCCAGAGGAGGCCACAAAGATGCTCAGAGGGCTGCAGCATCTCTGCTATGAGGACAGGCTATGAGAGTTGGGGTTTTGCAGCCTGGAGAAGAGAAGGCTTCAAGGAGGCCTTATAGTAGCCTTCCAGTATCTGAAGGGAGACTACAGGAGGGCTGGGGAGGGACTATTCACAAGGTCTTGTAATGACAGGATGAGGGCGAATGGGTTTAAAGCGGCAGAGGGGAGATTGAAACTGGATGTTAGGAGGAAGCTCTTTACAGTGAGGGTGGTGAGACACTGGCAAAGGTTGCCCAGGGAGGCTGTGGCTGCTCCCCCCCTGGAGGTGTTCAAGGCCAGGTTGGATGAGGCCTTGAGCAACCTGTTTTAGTGGGAGGTGTCCCTGCCTATGGGACAGAGGGGTTGGAACTGGATGAGCATTGAGGTCCCTTCCAACCTAAACAATTCTATGATTTTATGAAATCTATCACCACTTGTCCTTTCACAAGCCCTGCTAAAAAATCTGTTTCTTACTGGCCCCTGAAAGACTCCAAGAAGGTGTTCCTGCAGCCTTCTCCAGGCTGAACAACCCCAGTACTGCTTCACCCTGAACACTGCTGTTTAGGAGGGACTGGCTTTTCTTCTGCCTTCTTTCAGGGGAAACTCACTGGAAGTCTTAATGACAGCTTACACTTTGGAGCATAACTTTGGCACCATGGCAGCTGTTGTCCCTGTGCCATCATGGGATCAACCATCTCACACTTCCAGGACTGTTCTCTGAAGCTCCCTTTGATGGAGAGGCAGCTAAGCTAGAGCTCACATCACCTCTCACCCAAGGATCATCCCTTGAGTTCTTAAACCCAAAATCAAGTATTTTATATCTCACCAGTAAAATAAATCAATGGAAGAAGAGGCAGAACTTTGTCAGTTGGTGCTGCTGAGCTCCAGCATGTGCTCATTCCCTCTCCATGGCAAGCACCACTCCTGGAGTCATTTGTTCCTAAGCTGAGTCCTCTGACTCAGAGAAAGGCCCCAGGGAAAATTCACCCACTTTCAGGCATGGCAAGGTTTCACCATGCATGGAAGGAACTGCAAGCCCACCAAGGCTTTTGGAAGCCAGGCAGAGCAGTGGGAAATCCCAGGAGAAGGCTGTGGCCAGCTCCATGCCATCCTGGAGGTGTTACGTGGGGTGCTGTGGAATGAGATGAGGCTGGTGGGAAATCAATGGCTGTGCTGAAATTAGCAGTCTGCACATGAAGGCAGCCCTGTGCCAGCTGAGCACGCGTCTGAGGAGTTCCTTGGCTCTGCACAGGTGTTTGTAGGAATCAATAGCTATTATCTAACTACAGCAACCTTAGCAAAGCCCAATACATCATTTGCCTTGGAAGAGACAAACAAAGGAAGTTTGCTTGCTGAAATGATCATAGAGAGCACCCCAATCATAAGAGGCTCTGGTTCCATCAGGTTTCCCCCAACATCCCCCTGGTCCCCTCCTCACCCTACATCCTAGGCGTAGAAGGGGAACAGTCAGAAACCTGATGGAGAAGCATTCATGGCTGAGGAGCAGCTGGGAGAGGAGATGACCAGGACCTGCCGTCACATGCCAGCATGTCCATGGGCAGCAGCTGAAGGCACGGACCCTGTTCAGCCTTCCCAGGGGCTCACTGCACATGTGAGGCTTTGCAGAAGCATCTGCTTTGCTGCCAGCAACCAAATCCCAGTTTCACTTCCCCAAATCCACAATTGCAAAGACTTTGCCTAAAAACTGGAGAACTGAAATGAAGAAATTGCAATAAACCTCTGCTTTAGTTGGCAGAGGCAACACATCAAGGCCTGCTATGCTGATCTCACACAGATTCACTCTCAAGACATTTCTTTGATAGTTATGGGGTTTTAAGCCTAAATTTCAGCTGGAGACTGTCCCCAAATGTTGTGTCAGCTCAGACAAGGCTCCTGCCACATCCTTCAAACAGCCAGACCCTGGACAAAGCCAAAGCTGTGCAGAAGCCAGGGATGGCTTTGGTAGTTTGGCAGGCACTGGCTGTGCAGGGATGAATAAAAGATAAATTCCCACTTGGGCAGGTGAAGGGATGGAGCTGCTGCTCAGCAAGAGCAGGATAGGCAGGAGGTGGAAAATCTGGGGATTCACAGTGAGAGAGGATCAGGGAAATGGCCATGGTCACTGAACAGAAACCCTTTTCCCTGCAGCAGAATGTGCCTTTTGCCCACCTCAGCTGCTCAGATGTGGCCCTTCATGTGACCACTCCTGAGGCAGCAGGGTGCTGGCAGCATCACAGGTGCTGACAAGTCCTGGCAGATCCCATGGCCTGGGATCTAAAAGTGCCACTATCCCACCACCATGGGACTTTGTTTCCTTGGGGACATACCAGGGAAAGTTTAGATTAGATATTAGGAAAACAATTCCTCACAGAAAGGGTCTCTGGGCACTGGAACTGGCTGCCCAGAGAAGTGATGGAGTCACCATCGTGGAGGGATTATAAAGACATTTGAATGAGGAGCTTAGGGTTATGGTCTAACATTTGTGTACAGGGAGATGTTAGGTTATGGTGGGACTCAATGATCTTAAAGTCTTTTCCAACCAGGACATTCTATGAATCCATGATTCTATGTTTCCATGATCAGTAGACCTGCAGGAAGACTTTTGTGGAACCCCAGCCAGTGGCGATCCAGGCAGTTGTAGACTGGCTGCCTCAGATCCCACTAGGCACCAGGAAAATATTGAGTGGAATCATATCGACTCAGTGGAGTGATGCTGGGAGCTGAGGTCAGATAAAATTACTGCAGTGCTTTCTGGAAATGGGATCAGTGAGAGGGCAGAAGGTTAAGCTGAGAATAATTGAGTGGCTTGTCCCAAGTATGTGTATGGAAAAATGAGATGTGGAGTGTTTCTGCGGAGGAGACACTGGAGCTGTTGCCCTGGCCCTTGCAAAGCTTTATACAAGTGAAAGACCCTCAGGGAATATTTTCTTTGGTGGCTTTTATGCTTTGTTTTCCCCTCTTTGGGAGCCAGCTATGCACACACATCACCTCCTCAAATGGTTTCTGAGCTATTTTCATGTCCTCGTGCAGAAATGGTGCTTTTGAAACACTTACCTTTAGCAAGCAACCTCGCTGATGGCACACTGCTCTGCTTTCTGCTGTTTTCAGAGGCTGTGAAGAGGAAAATAATTCCTGTCTCAGGGCAGGAAATTCCTGGGAATGTGTGGAGCTGGGCACCCCCAGCTTGACAATGCTCCTAGCCTCCTGTTGGAGCAAGGAGAGACACTCACTGCTCTCATCATAAAATCATTTATGTTGGAAAAGACCTTTAAGATCACTAAGTTCAACCACTCACTGAGCAATGCCAGGTCACCACTAAACCACCTCCCTCAGCACCACATCTACACAGCTTTTTAATCCCTCCAGGGATGGGGACTCCACCACTGCCCTGGGCAGCCTGGTGCAGGGCTTCACAGTCCTTTCAGCGAAAAAATTGTTTCAGAAAAAATTGATCCTAATGTCCAACCTAAATTTCCCCTGGTGCAACTTGAGGACAATTCCTCTGTTCCTATTGCTTGTTCCCTGGGAGAACAGAGCAACCCTCGCCTCACTTCAACCTCTTTTCAGGCAGTTGTAGAGATTGATTAGGTCTTCCCTTAACCTTCTTTCCTCCAGACTAAACAATCCCAGTTCCCTCAGCTGCTCCTCACAAAACGTGTTCTCTAGAGCCTTCACCAGCTTCATAACTCTTCTCTGGACATGCTCCAGCACCTCAGTGCCCATCTTGTAACAAGGTGAGGACATAGCTGGAGGCAGAGGGAGGGCAGCGGAAGGGAAAGGAGCTGAAAGATTCCTAACTGGTGTGCACAGAGCCCCTGACCCATCACTGGTCCCTGCACATGGATTGCCCAAGGCCAGGTGAGATGCATTTACCAAGCCTGGTGCCTGCTTGGGATGTCCGCCGGGATGATGGATCGAGCTGCGGCTGATCTCAGCAGCAATTCTGCCAGCCCAGAGGCCAGCAAAAATTACCTCGTCTGCACTTTCCCAAAGAAAAAGTTGCTTTATTAAATTACCAGGCTGTGAAAAATGTATAACATGTTCTTCTCAGGAGGCGAGAGCCACATAAAATTTGGGTTCATTTTGACAAGATACCTTCGGCGAGTGTAAATCACTCCTAGGTTAGTTAACCTTTCCTCTCAGACAGTTCTACAAGTTAAATGACAAAGCTTTCCCTCATCCCGAAGGTTTTACTGAGCTTGTGATGAATTTGGGTATGCTAATTAGTCTTTTGGAGTTTTTTTTTTTGCAGGGCTAAAGCAGCACGGTGGCTTTACTGCCACCGGTGCAGGACATCGCTGGCTCTCTACCTTGTTTTCTCCTCAAATGTTAATAAAAAGAAAAGTAAAAATCACAGAATGGAAAGAGAATTTTATTATCCATGGAAAATGGTGCCATTTTTTGGGATGCACATTCAAAGTAGGAGATTAGGCACCTGCTGGAAGCTTTCTTCCATTTACCACACAAAGGTAATGGGATGCTGGATACGGCTTTGAGTGGCAAGCAGGGACCAAGGAGCAGTGTGGGAAGAAGGGAAGGGAGATACTCAGCACGAGGTCACCAGAGCCAAAATCTCTCAGATCGCAAACACCTCCAGAAAACTCAGAAATCCCTCAAACTGGCCCCAGCCCCATGGTCCATATCTATGATAGGAATGACATCCAAAGCTCATGGGGCTGGGAGATGTTAGCCCTCCTGCCCTATCTCAGGTGGGGTATTAACCTCCTGTCCCTGTACCAGCTCTGTCCTAGAGGGCTCTATCTCTGCTGAGGGGAGTAATTATCTGAATTATGCACTCATATGACTCAGACACAGACATCTTCACATCTTCTCCAAAACCCAGCTGATGGGAAGGCTTTGGGTGATCATCTCTGGCACCCCACAACCACTGCAATGCCCATGGGAGTTTGGCCCCTTTGCGATGGAAGGAGGAGGATGAAGGTCTCTATGGAGTTTGAGCCTGGTTCTACTCACCTTTGCCCAAGCTGCACCAGGGATGGAAAATCCTCCTTCTGCTCCTCAGCTCCACCTGCAGCAGCCTGTTCATGAAATCACCACAGTGCCATAAAAGTATCTGTACAAGCTTAGACGTGGTCTACTCATGTCTTGAAATCTGTAATGGAAAATATCATCATTTTCAAGCCCACTTTGCAGCAGCATTGTCCATATGCAAGGGCAGTGAGCCAGGGCCGGAGCTGCTCCCTCTGCTACTTACCCCTGCAGAAATTCAGGGGGAAAAAAACCAGTTCTCTGGTTCCCTACAAGCAGGCTGGATGTGTCATTAATGCCAGGAGGTGATTTTATGGGCTGTGTAAATGCTTTCTCCAATTGGCCAATAATAAAAGATTAATTCTCCAGGCTTGCTATAGTTGTGCTGGTAACAAGAGCAGAGATTACAGTGAGAGTGTGATGAGCCTAGGATGGGACAGCTTCTTGGTGAGGCTGGCAGTGCTTCTCACACCATATTTGGGAAGTGATATGTCAAATACATGATGGAACATGTCCTAAAAAATAAACTCTCTCCGAAAAACTGTACAACACCACTGTTAGCAACACAGAGGTGATGAGAGAAGTGGAAATTTGGCATTCAGAGAAAGACAGCCCTGCAAATTCACTGCTGATGGCTGGACATGATGATACTGGAGGCCTTTTCCAACCTTAATGATTCTGTGATTTTATGACTCCTGCTGTGAAAAGAGCAGAAACAACATGCTCCCTGCTCTCCCACCTATCTGTCCCTCCCAACATCATCCAAGGTTTCTCTCAAGCTGTGCAGGGATCATCCTTCAACTGCTCATTCCCAAGTTCAGCTGAGGTTTGTGTAGGAGCTTGCTGAACTGTTGCTGCCTGTAGTCAACACTTGTGACTATTTTTACAGTGGGATCTCAGCTGAGTGTTTGAAAGTTCTTGGATGGAGGCTCAGACTGCACTTCCCAAAGCTGCAGTGCACTTGCCCTGAGCCTACAGGGTTCTCCTGCCTTCCATTCCCCAATTCAACAACAGCTCCATGAATGCTCCAGGCTTGGGGCAGAGCAGCTGGAAAACTGCCCAGTGGAAAAGGACCACAGGGGTGATGGTCAACAGGTGTGTGCCCAGGTGACCAAGAATGCAAACAGCATCCTGGCCCAGCAATAGTGTGTAGGCAGGGATCGCCTCCCTGTACTGGGCACTGGTGAGGCCACACCTCAAATGCAGGTGTGGGACAAATGCAGTTTCGGGACACTCATTCCAAGGAGGACATTGAGATGCTGGAGATGGTCAAGAGAAGGAGACCAGAGCTGGTGAAGGGTCTGGGTGTGTGAGGGAACAGGGGTTGTTTATCCCAGAGTAGAGAAGGCTGAGGGGAGACCTTCTCACTGTCTACAACTCCCCCAAAAAAGGTTGGAACAAGATAGGGATTGGTCTCCTTTCCCAAGGAACAAATGTTAGGAGAAGAGGAAACAGCATTAAATTGTGGCAGGGGAGGAAAAATTTCCACCCCAAAGGAATTAATTTGAGGGAGGAGGGACTATTTTTATATTTTCATCAGTTTTTCACCCCATTTTGGTTACCATACAGGACTCGCTCTACCTCCTCAGGAGATTTATTCTCTGGAAGATGAAATTTGATGCTTCTGCTTTTGAAGCTGCTTGGGAGAAGGGGGATAATTAGTAAAGAAGCACACATGTTAAGAACATGCAATTAGCACCCATTGGTTTGTAATTTATGTCTCATCGTTCTGTGCAAAGTAATTAATATAGTAAAAGATTATTTATACCTAAGTGCCTAGAAGGCAAAGTTAGCTCTGCAGCAGAGAGGAAAGCACCCTAACTGGGCTGGAAACTCAGTGCAGGCAAGGAGAGGCAAATTCCAGTGGAATTCCTTCTTGAACAGACACTGATGGCTTGGAAATCTTCTGGGCACCTTTAAGTGGAGGAAAAGTTCTGCTGAAGAGTAATGGGAGGCACCTTGCTGCTCCCAGCACAGCCCTCTGCTCATATCACATCTCTTTGGGGCTGCCCATCTGTGGGATGGGACCCTTAGAATCATAGAATGGTAGGGGTTGGAAGGGACCTCTGGATATCAACCAGTCCAACATTCCCTGCTAAAGCAGGGTCACCCACAGCAGATTGCCCAGGATCACAATGTCCAGGCAGGTTTGGAATCTTTTTATAGAAGGAGACTCCACTACATCTCTGGGCAGCTTGCTCCAGGGCTCTGACACCCTCACAACAAAGAAGTGTCTCCTTAAGTTCAAACCAAACCTCCTGTTTTCTAGTTCATGTCAACTGCTCCTTGTCCTATCACTAGGCAACACTGACAAGAGTCTGGCCACATCTTCATGACCTTTAGCTACTGATGAACACTGAGAAGATCCCCTCCCACTCTGCTCTTCTCTTCTCCAGCCTCAAATCTCTCTATTTCCTCGGAGAAGAGAGATGCTTCTTGAACCTACTAAGGCTTTGGGCAGCAGGACATTAAATTTATTAAAACCTAATGTAGAGACCTTGTTTCCCATCTGGTAGCAGCTTTTTCTTGTCTCCTGGCCATGAGCCTAGTGCAAGCTACGCAAAGGCTGAGTCTTCAGCAGGCTTCCAACAGCCACCAGTAAAGTGGAGTAGAGCAGAACATGAGGCAGCTGGGACAGGGTACTTCAGCAGGCCACCAGTGTCACTTGGGAAGGAACCTGAGACCAGAACTCAGCTCTAACTACAGTCATGCCTATGCCTGTGCAACAGTTTATGAGCAAATTAGCAGGGACTAATTTATTCTTCAGAGGGTGCCCAAGCAGTTAGACCCCATGGTTTAATGAGCTTTCATTCATCAGCTCTGTCCTGCAGCTGGTCTCCACCAGCACAGCAGCCAAACACAGCATCAGTCTGATACATGCACCAAAATTGCTGCAGACTCCTTCCAGGTCATGAAAATAGGGAATTATTAACCCTCAGTAGATGGGGGAAGGGTGCAACATGTCCAGGATACTCTAAGATGAGGTTCCCTTGCCTTGTCCCTGTTGTTTCTGGAGCTGTATGACCTGGGATGGAGGCTGAAGGCAGCAGGGATGAATGTAGTCCATCTCCTGCCAGGACCCTCTCCGTGGCTGTTCAGAGGCAGATTTTATTTGCCTTGGCTCTCTGTTTCCATGGCAATTCACTTGGGAGCACCACTGCAGAGGGAGCATCCACATGGGATGTACCTGGAAAATGCAGGGGCATCAGGGACAGATGGAGGGTGAAATGGTGCTGTTGTGCCTGACCCAAGGTGCTCTCATGGGTTGGCACTGGGGTGGACTGCTGAGTGTGCCCTTTTAATTGTGAGAGAATAACACAGACTTTGACCTTATAATTCAGCTTACAAACTGCTGCACTACTCCATGTTCACCTTCAGCTCCTGTTAGGCTGATATCTCTTTTGTTTGTATCACCTGGGCATCCAGGAGCTATTTTAACCAGTAGGTCCCAAAACAAAGGACCAAATGCTGCTGTCAGCCTCTAGCAATGACAGCTCTGCTGGGCATGAGCATGAATGCAGTGTCTTGGGCACCAAAGCAGCTGTAAGGGCTCACCTGACCACTGTCACTGTCCATGAGACCCCCACCTGCAGAGCTGGGTCCAGCTGTGGACTCTTCAGCACAAGAGAGGGAGAGGGACCAGAGGAGGCCACAATAGTGATGGGAGGGCTGGAACCCCCCTGCTGTGAGGACAGGCTGAGAGAGTTGGAGTTGTTCAGCCTGTAGAAGAGAAGGCTCCAGGAATACTTTCTTGTGGCACTTCAGCACCTAAAGCAGCCAGTCAGAAACCTGGGGACAAACTTTGAAGCAGTGCCTGTTGTGATTGGACAAGGAGTGATGGTTTGAACTAAAAGAGAGAGATTTAGACTAGATATAAGGCATCTTTACACTGAGAGCAGTGACACCCTGGCCCAGGCTGCCCCTCTAGAGAGATGGTAGGTGCTCCATCTCCAGAACCATTCCAGGTCAGGTTGTCTGGGCCTATGAGCAACCTGCTCTAGTTAAGATGTCCCTGCTGACTACAGGAGGGTGAACTAGATGAACTTTAAAGGTCATTTCCAACCCAAAGTATTCTGTGATTCTATGATTCAACCCAAGACAAAAGGCAAAACCTGAATCCTGAGAGAACCAGGTCTGCGTGGAGCAGCCATAACATGCAAAATAAATCTTACCAGGAAACCAACCTCAACAGCAGAAGCCTTCTCTGCTTCTCCAGCCACAAGTTGCTGCTGCCAGAGTGACCTCAAGGCATGGTCAGGTGTAACTGGGGCGCCCTGATTTCTGCTGTCAGGCCACAGCTGAATATTTCATCCTTGGAGAAAGCACAAAAGTAAGTCACCTGGTGCTGGGTCCCTGATAAATCTGTCTGTACTTGTACTCACCACACAGGTTGCCCTGGATCCTGCCAAAGGTCTGCATGCACCAAGCCACAAGCTGGTCCATGGCCTCCCCATAGAACCAAATTTGCTTTCTTTTTTATTCTAGCACAGCCTGCATCAAGAGTGACTGCTGAGGACTTTCTGACAGTCGTTCCACCTTCCAGAAAATTGAGATTTTTTTTAATGGCCATGAAGGATTATTGCACTTCATCAGGGCTGGAAATGCTCAGGTGTTGCTGCTGATGTTGGCACAGATTCCACGTTTCTGTCCATCTGGCCCTGAGTCTGCTTTGACCTCCCTGGCCCTGGGATGCAGCCTTGGGCTAGTGAGCAGATCAGGAGCATCCTCACCCCCTGAACAGCACTTGCTCCTCAGTCCCATCCATTGTAGCTCTCAGAGCTCATCTGTACCACAGTGGATACTCAGTTCTTGCCTTTCTCCATGGCATCAGGATCTCAAGCGTGCATACACCTCATGTAGGGAGCTCATGCTCCTCCTAAAGGTCATTGTAATCAATCAGGGACATTACTTCCCTGTTCAGGTGACGTGAAAACTTGGGAAGGCCTTGTGAAATAAGGCATAAGTCTCATTCTGCAGGCAGAGATGCGCGTTAAGCAGCACAAGAGGGACGTGTCAAACAAGAGCACCCAAACCCATCTTTTAAAGTCTTTCTGGGTCTGTAAAGAGGGGGACTTCAGCAGCAGGGCCCCCAGATGGTGGTGATAAATGTTGCTCCATGATGGAGCATGATGCAGTCACAGCCACTACCTCTCCCTCTTCCCTTCCCTTGTTCAGACAGAGCTTAGTGAAGAAGGATGAGCCATGGAAAGCTGTCCAGCTCTGTGCAGTGCCTGATCAGCTGCTGCCCTGGGTTCAACTACTGCTTGACAGTGCTGGTGGTCATGGAAAGTGTTTGTCAGCAGATGCTCTTTGCTGCTGCTTCCAGAAACTGTGTTATAAAATGTAATTCAAGGCATGGAATCGGGCAGAAAACAATAAAAAACAGTAGAGAGAGCTCTCCAAATGCAGCTCTGTCAGCAAATGCCTGCTCTGCAGGCCACATGGGCCACCTCCCTGGAGAACAGACCTAATTTGTGCTGCTGGAGCTCTGTGCTAGTGTCTCAGCTGGAGAACAGGGAGCCCCAAGGAGCTGTTGCTGTATAATGATCAACCCTGTTATAGGCAGAAGCCAGCCCAGAAACACTTGGTGTGTTTCACCATAGCTAGAGCTGGATGGTGATGAGGGCTTCCACGTGCTGATAAACACTGACAGAGCATCACTGGTGCTAGAGAGGATCTGAGTATCCAGTCCCAGATGAATGCATGAAGGGAGGACCTGGGCATGGAGGGCATCCCAGCTCCCTGCCCAAACCTTACTCCTCATCCCACTGAGGTGAGCAAACCTTGGTGCCACCATCCCTGCTGGTGCCAAAGCACCTCGTTGCACTGGGAGGTGGATCTGCTCTTTTGATATCCTCACTTCCCACAAGTGAGTGGTTTGGCAGGGCGTGTGTAGAGATAGCAGCTTTTCAGGGATTCAAAATTTTCACTTTTTCACTTCACAATCACCAATATTCCCCCTGGAAACCATTGGGAAGTGTTACAGAAGCTATGGATGGGAAGCAAAAGATCCTCATTGTGACTATTCAGGTTCATCCTGAATTGATGGGGTGGGGAAAAAAAGATAAAAGCATCTCCTGTCTCCCTGCCCTGGGCAGGGGCCATTTGGATGTGTTTTGATTAGAAGAGAGCTTTAAGATCACACCTCAGAGCACCAGCAGTGAAGTGCCTTGTGGCATTGCCATTTGTCCTCCTGGCCAATGGCACTGGGAGCTGCCCAGGGACATCTCAGGGTAGATGTGATGAGCTTTGGTACCCAGCCACAGCCTTCAACCCTGCATCTTCTGCTCTGACCAAGACAGTCCTGCATGTTCAACACCCAAATATCCAGCAAGCCTCGGGGAAAGGAAATAGTTTGGAACAGCATTTTGGAAGCTGCTGCAGAGGAGGCTTCAGGGCATCTCAGAGTTATCACAGCGGGAACATGGCCACAGCTCAAAGCGCCAGTAGTGAAATGCCTTGTGGCGTTGCCATTTGCCCTCCTGGCCAAAGGCACAGGCAGCTGATGCTCCAAGAGGAGCCTCCAAAGCCAGCAGCTGCAGCTAGGAGGGCAAAAGCCAAGCAGCACTCAGAGCTGGCAGCTTCACATCTGGATTCTGCTGCAAAGGAAGCAATTAACAGGAATAATCACAGCAGAGCAGCAGCACGCACGGGAGCTGAGCACGTTTTATCAGGCCCAGAGTGCTGGCCAAGGAGATGTCTGCCTTCAGCATCAACAGCAAACAGCAGATGGATGTAAAAATGCTCTGCAAAAGGAGGGACCAAGGTTTCAGACAGAGCTTGGGGACCATCCCTCCAGAGCAGACACCAGGCTGATTTTTCTGAAGGGGATGAATAATTCAGCAGTGGCCTGGCAAGGAAGCAGCTCTGTCCTTTTCTAAACCTTTCCCTTTGCAGAGCAGAGATAAACTGTCCCAGTTACTGGTGTGGGGAAAGAAGCAATGTTCTAAGAGCAAGATGAACAGGTCCTCTCTGGCTGTCCCCATCACTGTGACTGCCAGAACAGAGTGGGACCAATCCTGCCACCCATTACTTCTTGTCCCATTTGCTCCCTAGTGTGCATCTAGTCCTGCACTGGCCCTGCTGTATGGTCACAAAGCTCCTTCCCACTGCTTCATCTGAAGCTGAAAAACCCATATAAAGATAAATTTAAACACCCCTGGAAGCTTACAGGAAGGGCTCAGGTTCCCCTGTTTCTTGCTGACAACTACCTCAAAAGGTGGAGATGCTTCCCAGATGCCACCCCCAAGGTACCAGCAGTGGGACCTATGTGAGGACATGGAGCCTCATGAGGGCAAGCAGGGAGCAGCAGCCACACTGACTGATCCAGCTTGTACAGAAGGCTTGCACATGGATGTTCAAGTCTTTGAAGTTTGAATTTTTTATAGTGTCTGGCAGCTTATTTTTTAATTAAAGCTGTACTGGAGCAGGAAGGGCTGGAGCTGTTGCTTCTATGGTTGTTCTGTCCCAGAAGATGCTTGTTGTTGGACTGGATGCTCCACATCCCAAGTTTCTGGGTACGAGCAAGCTGAGAGGCTACTACATGAGACTGCTTCACATCACATGCTCCTGCCTATGGCTGAGCTGTGCAAGTACCTCAGGTGAGGCTGCTCCACATCCTGCACTCCTGGTCATGGCTACTGGGGACTCCTGACCTCACTGCTCCAAGCCCAAACCAGAACTACTTGGGAAACACAACTCTTAATGAAGAGACTGGGTGGTTGGATCCAGCTGGAGCCAAGCTGACTCGTTTCTGGGAAAGAGAAATCAAAAAACTCCTGTCTTGGATGGATGGACATATCACAGTGGTGATGGCTGAATCAGTCCCTCCTTGTGCTGCTCTCCACAAGAGCCCTGTTCTCAGCCAGTCGCTAAATCAAGGCATAAAAGCAGATTTAATTACATTAGCAAATGGCTCCCAGGAAATAATTGCCTCTTTTATGGAAGTGACCTCATTAGGCACTGTTAAATTGGGCAGTAACGAAGACATCTGGTGTCTCTGACATCACGACACCAAGGGATGAGATGCAACCACCTCCGTGCTTCTCTTCCCAATGTTCAGCCATAGGTTATTTTTCTGTCCACACAGTCTGATCTTACACTCATGGTCATGTCTGTGCTGAAAGACACCAAACTGCCCAGTGCTGGTGTAGGATGGGCTGTGCCAGGAAAATCTGGGAGTAATTTCTGGTCCAGGAGACCACAAGTCCTGAATAACCCCACCAAACAACGTGCTTTGACAAAGTGAGGATGGAAAAACCCAGATGAAGTCCTGAAGGATTCAGGGCTGCATAGGCTGGAAGCACATCTAAATCCATAACCAGGCAGCACAGCGTAAACAGAGATAATTAATTACCCTTCCTGCATTATTTATTATTCTAATGATTTCTCATTTTCTATAATGGTTCATGATTTTCTATTTGCTCCCCTCTGTGGCTCTTCATTCTTAGTGTCAAGTGAACTCCCACCTCCAGTAAAATATCTCACCAGGTAAAACAAGTCCTCCAAAGATAGTGGGAAAGCCCTTTGGTGCCCAGTAAGTCATCCTTCTCTGGAGAGATTCCATACCTGCCTGGACACAATTCTGGGTAACCTGCTCTAGGTGAGGTCGTGGGGGGGGGTGGGCTGCTTTCCACTTCCAAGCAGAGATTGGAAGTGGAAAGCAAAAGTGTCTGTGAACGAGCAGGAGAACGCATAAACAGAGCTGGGAGGTGACTCTTGCTTTTCCCCATCTCTGAAGCTGGACTCGGCCTTTTATGAATCTATGAAAACCGAGAACAAACTCAAACCGCTGGCTAGACAGGACACCGCATCGAGGGTGGCAGTCAAGAAGGCGGTGGGTGCACAAGCGGCGGTTTTGCCGGTGAGCTCGGTGTGAGGCCGGGAAAGCGGAGCAGCCTCGGCAGCGCTGCAAGCGATTGCCATCTAGAGGCTACCGAGAAAGGCCTGGCCGCAGCACTACCTGCAGCCCCAGCTGGGCACGGCCACATGGGGTGACTCCATCCCGGGCTGAAGATAGCTGTAACTGTCTCATGGAATTCACCCCAGCAGCTGCCCTCCGGCCCCGAGAAGTGTGGTGGCTGGAATGGGCTGAGGAAACAGCGGCGGCAGTGAAGTCGCTGCCTTCGGGCTGTGCTGGGACAGACCGAGAGAGAATGGGCTGGCAACGGTTGAACGAACCCCAAAGGGCTGTAAGGACAAGAGACAAACTGGGATAGGGATGCTTTTGTGCCTGCTCCCGAGCTCCATGACATAACGAAGGGTAAAAATGCTCAAAAAAAAAAAAGAGATCAGGTTGCAGAGATGCAACACTCCCCTCACCCCACCTCACCTACATCAGTTCAATATTGCATCACTCGTAGTTGCTTCTTCAACACCAGGGCAAACCCGCAGTCTGTCCTACCTCCTGTTCTCAGGTTCTGATGTGCCTAGGGAGAGAAGAGTGGAGAATGCCTTTGATTTTTGACGTGTCAAAGTTAATTGCAGTTTAGCTTTCTCTGCCTCTTGGTCTTCCCGCAGAGCTCCAGGCTGCTCTCCCGGGGCAGCATCAGGTTGCATGCCTTCACCACACCCATGTTTTGCAGCTATGTGGAACCCAAGCAGACACCACTTGTTTCCAGAAGCACAAATAAGGGTCTCAGCAAATTCTTGAGGCCACAGTTGCCTTGACAGCCCTCCCCCCTCGGGGCTGGAGGCAGGATGCATTTTCTCACCTGTGTTTTCATTGCCTGCGCTGTGAGAGGGCTGTTGGCCACCAGCAGCAGAATCGAGCCTGCAGCACGGAGAGGAGGCTGATGGGGGTACTTAGATGATAAATGAGTCGTGCCTCTCATTTAGGGTGTTTGTGGAGCATGAAGTACTAATTTTTAAGAGCCCTGACTTCCACAAAAGCCAGCAGGCAGTTTCTTTCTCTTTCTTGCTGTAAGCAACTCACAGCTGGGCTGAGCTGAGAGTAGAAATTCCTCTGCAGGCCCAAACGCTTCTGCTGAGTTTTGGTGCTGTGCTTGAAGCTCTTTGGAATAAATGCTACTTTCCAAAAGGCCTCCAAGGGAGACCTTCTGGTGGCCTTCCAGTACTTAAAGGGGCTGATAGGAAAGATCAGGGGGGATATTTTAGCAGGGCTTTTTGTGACAGAAGGAGAGGCAGTAGGTTTAAACTAAAAAATTCAGACTAGAGCTAAGGGAGAATTTTTTATGCTGAGAATGGTGAGACTGTTTCAAGCTGCCCAGAGAGGTAGCAGATGCCCCATTGGGGTAGTTTGGGGGGGGGGTCCCAGGTTCCCTTCAGAAAAGCGTAGGGATGGAGGCCTGGCCCAGTGGGTGGACTTGGGTAGCCCAGGATATTGTAATATTGTTATTCCATTCCATTTTTCCAGTACCATAGCTTATAAGGCAGTGCCTGACTGATATTCTTAGTTTCTTCTCCCTGCCTTTTCCCCCTTCACTTCTTTTCTGCCCAGTTCTGGCCCACTCGCTTCAAGAGAGATGTTGAGGTACTGGAAGGTGTCCAGAGAAGGGCACCAAGGCTGGGGAGGGGCCTGGAGCACAGCCCTGTGAGGAGAGGCTGAGGGAGCTGGGGGTGTGCAGCCTGCAGAAGAGGAGGCTCAGGGCAGACCTCATTGCTGTCTACAACTATCTGAAGGGAGATTGTAGCCAGGTGGGGTTGGGCTCTTCTCTCAGGCACCCAGCAACAGAATGAGGGGACACAGTCTCAAGTTGTGCCAGGGGAGGTACAGGCTGGATGTTACGAAGAAATTCTTCCCAGAGAGAATGGTTGGCATTAGAATGGGCTGCCCAGGGAGGTGGTGGAGTCACCATCCCTGGAGGTGTTCAAGAAAAGCCTGGATGGAGCACTTCGTGCCACTGGATAGGGCTGGGTGATAGGTTGGACTGGATGATCTTGGAGGTCTCTTCCAACCTGGCTTATTCTATTCTCTTCTACTCTATTCTATTCTATTCTATTGGAAGAGCATGCATCCCTTCTTAGCCCCTGCTGTGTGTGAGGTGGCTCCTGGCTGGCAGGAGAGTTTGAGCTGTCTCATGGTGCCTGCTGAGGCCTCATAGGCCTAAGCTGGTGAGGGCAGCTTCGGCCTACCCTCAGGCCTGCTGAGGCGGGGAAGGGGTGGAGGATTCTGGCAGGCCTGTTTGGGCCGGTGGATTTGGCCTGGTTTGTGAATGTGCTTATTCTACCTGATGGCCTTTTGTATATATGCTCCTGCAAATAAAATTTACCTTCAATCTTCCAGTCAGTGTGCAGTATCTTACTCCTTCCGAAGAGTAAAAACAAAGCGACTGGGCAGTGCCTGGCTGGAGAGCAGCCCTGAGGAGAGGGACCTGGGGGTGCTGGTGGATGAGAAGCTCAACATGAGCCAGCAGTGTGCACACACAGCCCTGAGAGCCAACCACAGCCTGGGCTGCAGCAGGAGCAGTGTGGCCAGCAGGGCCAGGGAGGGGATTCTCCCCCTCTACTCCACTCTGCTGAGACCCCACCTAATTAAAAAAGGTAAAGATGATTTCAGCACAGCTCTGCACCTCAAGGACAAATACTGATTTCTTCTCCAGATGGCCTCCATGTAAATGGGGGATAAAAGAAAAACAAAAAAAAAAGGGAAAAAGGGAAAAAAGGG